>PVKB01005927.1:0-80062 GCA_004027205.1 Ctenodactylus gundi
TGTTTGTTTTTACAAGAATAATATAAATGGTGCACCCTTTCTACCACATCATGTCAGGAGTCCGTGACGCCAGCTCGTTGTTTCACTGGTGAAATCAAATATGATCACTTGGTTATGACGGCATCATCCGGCTTTTCTAAGTCAAAAGGTCCCCCATTGCAAAATCAATGACTATTTGAGGTGAGATACTGTGAAAGCAGTAACATTTAAGCAGTAATATTTTGGAGCCAGAAAAGCTTCATTTCTTCTAATTTCCCCCCACATTAGTAGTGGCTGTCCATATCTTTCTTAATTATTACCATGGGCTTAAATAATGGTATTGTACTTCCTTCAGTCTTTATATATGAACAAATTAGAAGTCTCTCATAGGTAGGAACTACTAATTCTTCCCTATCTATCTTTACTAATCTACTCAATCTGTATCTTCATTTAATTCTATGCAGTAACTAAATAAGTTCATAGGTTGGTGACTGAGTCTTTTAATGTGCCTCTTTTTATGAGCACTTTCTTACTTCTTGCTACGAAAGATTCTCCAGGCTCAGTCATTACTTCCTCTTCTCCAATGGAATGAGACACCTTCCCACAGGGACTTTGGAAGGTGGTATGCAATTATCAAGATCTGAGTGCTAGCTGTCTTTAATGTCTTTGGAAGGCCAGAAATTCTAGGCTCTCCCAGCACACAGAATGGAAATGAGCAATATGGTAACCCAGAGCCAGCCATCCCAGTCAGGTGATTTCATCCCTCCCTTCTTCCCTCCAGAAAACCTCTTCTCTCGCCCTGAAAACTGGATTATATTATGGTAGGATTCACAAATCAGAAAGGGATAATAGGAGACATTCAAATGGACTTGTTACCTTTTATTAAGTTAAAGACTAACAGGTGTTCTTAACACTGAGAGAACACTTAACTTTAAACCTGTGAATTTTAAAAACAACAACAACAACAAAATCTTTTGAACTCAGTACCATTTCTTTCCTTATCTTGGAAATGGAATGCTTATATCCATTCTGTAAAGGTGCCCTCATAATAACACATTTAAAAAAGAAGCACTGTGTAAATTCTAAACCACACACATTTAAGGGGAAAATTAATTTGAAAATGTTTAAGACAAAAAACAATCATCAGGATGTGCTAGACAGAGCCTAGATTCCCTTTCTAATAACACAAATTTAGATGTAGCCATGAAAGGACTTTGTTGATAGAATTAACATTACTCATTATAGAACGCTAAAATAGGGAGGTTGTCCTCAATAAACCAGTCAACCTAGTATAATCAAATAGGTCTCAAAAGGAGAAGAGCCCTTTAGAGTTATGTGGAAGAGCAAGAGAGACAGGAAGAAACAGATCAGTGGGAAGTGTGAGGATTCTCTTCACTATTCCTGGCTCGGGAAAAGGCCAGGAACCAGGACAGGTTGGATTCTAGTTGCTGAGCAGGACCTCCAGCCAGTAAGAGAAGACCTCGGTCCTCCAAACCTTCGGAATGGAATCCCTGACTCTGTCCACACTTTGAGTGAACCTGGAAAGAGTTGTTCTCCTACAGCTCTAGGGTAAACAAATGCCTTCCTGGCTTTTTGCAAGAACCCAAGCGAGGTCTACACTTCTAACACATGGGAATTGTGAGAAAGTGAACACATATTGTTTCAAGCCTATACATTTGTGATAATTTGTTAGATCACCAATAGAAATGAAAACAAGAACTTTCTCCACAGGTGAGACATTTTAGGAAAATGAAACAATTATTTTGATAATATGTGTAGACATACAGCCACATGCCCAGTGACTACTGTTGACAGCAGATATCAGAAACATTTGGTGTGAGAAAATTAAGAAAGCAAGATATGAATAGTCAATGTATGAGGCACACCTATAACTCTACAAGCCTCAAATAGAAGTTAACAAAGCCTACCCACATCCATTTTATAAAAAGCTACACGATAGTACAGAAAAATATTAAATTGTAACTAACATTTTTTTCATAAAATCTAACAGAGTATCACTTCCTAGCCAAATAATCTTTGGTGTTTTGTCACCTTTACACACAAACTTTCCTATTTTTGAGCACAAACAGTAGCTTCGTTGGTTTAAATGAGACAACGTGAAGAATGTTCTTTGTAAAACAGAAATAGAGAAGCGACGCAGTGATCAGGTTTAGTTACACTGTTTGGTGCTTCTCAGGAACTGATTAAAATAATTACTGGTACTCTGATTAGCCCACGCTGCTTGTTTACTAAAACTGATATACAATGGCTCAATGTTTATCTCTTTGTATATTTTCCTGCTTTAAAACAACACAAGGAAATATATCAGAAGGAAGTTTCTGGATTGTAAGGAAGGCAGAAGGACACAATCCAGAACACTGTACCAATCTCAAAGTTTCAAATAAGGACAAGAGTACTAAGAAAGAAAGGAAATATGTAGAGAAAAATTGAAAAAAAAATCCACATTCCTTATTTGGAAATAGGACGACTGTGGCATAGTTAGTTACGATGTGGTGATGCTGGAATAACACGGACCTCTAACCCATGGTGATCTCTGTCCTTTCAAGATGGGGAAGTTCAGACATAGACACCTACACAGGTCGAATGTCACATGAAGATGAAAGTAGGTATCAGAGTGGGGGATGCCAAGGGACGTTACCAGAAAACCACCTAGAGGTTACAGAAAGGCACTGAGCATATTCACAAAGCTCTCAGGAGAAACAGACCCTGCTGATCTCAGAGGTCTGCTTCCAGAAGAATGACAAGATGATTCATTTCTGAAGTGTAAGCCACCCAATTTGAGAAAGCTCTGGCAAGCCAGTAACGCCCCTTCGCTCAGAAGAGAAGCTATACAATTCACTTCTGCGTTCACAGCAACTTCTTCTGCACAGGTAAAGACCCAGTAAAAGAGCTTTCTTGAAAAAAAGAAAGAACTTTCTTGAATTCTAAGAGATAAGACAAAAGCACAAATCTCCTGCATTAAAGAGGAACAAACCACAAACATATAGGTGATGTGAAAGTAATGTCTACTGAAACATTTGTTTAAAATCAGAAGCAAAGGAGTCAAGATTTAACCCTGACATTTCTACTTCTAAACCTTTATCTCTTTTCCCTATACTATGTGGTCAATTTTTGTTTGGACTAAGACCCCATATTTAACCCTAAGCTGGCTCGTTGGGAAGAATTTACCTCAAAGAGAAGCGAGGGTCCTCCACAACTTGCACTATGTTTGGGACATGGAAAAACACCATTAAATTCAGCTGTAAGAGGGACACAAAAGTGCAACCCTGAAGGAAGGGGACAGCTGTTCTCACGAGGCAGTTTCCCCAAGCCCGTGTCTTGATCAGTTTGTCAAAACAAAACTGCTGGAGTTGCTCACGTACAGTTCTAGCAAGCGTCTGTCACAGGACTCATCTCTGTCCCATTCTGTTTTATTAGGTCACAGTCCAGCAGATGTTGCCTGCCACTCCAACACATTGTAAATTCCTAGACTAGCTCCACCAAGAAATACTCAAAATCCAGGTAGTACTGTGCCAGCAAGCAAAATTGCTCTTGTAGGATTAACATGTTAAATCTCTAGAGTGTCCAGTTAAAGTTTACCTGGCAATGCAACGTGGTGGACATACACCCAAATGTATGTGGCCAAAGTTTTAATCTCTATGAAGTTCTGCAACCTATCTGAAATGCAGACTACTATTAGCTAAGGAAACTGTGGATTCGGAATCTCTGTGGAAAACATGGAACTATGGGTATTATTCAGTCTGAATACAATGAAATGATTCTTCTTTCTCCTTTGTCTCTCGCCCCTTGAGTTACTCAATGTGTCTCCACCAGCCCACCAGAGGAAGTTAAACATCAAACTGACTCCAACCATTAGTTTGGAGAAAGAAAAAAGAATTGAGTTGTGTAATAATTTACACACTATAGCATATTAAAGTGAAAATTATCCTTCAGTATCACACTCAAAAGTAGCCACGATGCTGCATTATCCTCAAGATTTGAGCTATTTCTGAATGTGAGCAGGACGAGCGTATCGAACTGACTCGGAGGAAATATGGTGCCTGGAAAAGAACAAGACACAGGAAGTCGGGGGCCTGGATTGATCCATCTGCCTCCACCACTAACTGGCTCTGTGACCTTGAGAAGCAACTTGGGTTCTAACCCCGCAATCAGATGTTGAACAAAACAAAGCTGAAGGTCCATTTATAATCTGAACATATGAAATTTGGCTGGGGGTATAGCTCAGTGGTTAAGTGCCTGCCTAACGTGTGCAAATCCCTGGGTTTGATTCCTCAGGATCACATAAAAATTACCAGTGCATTGTGATAAAATCCTGTCATCCCAGCATTGTAGAGGATGAGGCCAGAGGATTACTGTGAGTTTCAGGCCAGCTTGGACTACCTAGGGAATTCAAGACCAGCTGGAACTTCAGAGTAAGATCTTGTCTCAAAAATAAATAAATGAATAAATATAAATAAATAAAATTATGATATCAAAATAATACAATGGAGATACTCTGCGAAATCTACTAAGTAGTACTTGTATATTTTTAAATTTTCAGTATAATCTCATTCTGTAAAATATGATGATCAAAGTAAGCATATTCTATTTTACTATTTGGTCTGTACACTTGAAGGGTGAAAAGTGGAATGAAATAAATAAAAGTAAATGATGGTTTACCACATGGCAAAACATAACATGTGCTAATTTCTCAACACAGTGAAACCTATCACAGACTATTCCAACTAGAAAACTTTCAGGAGAGTTTAAACTTTAAACCTGAAAGGGGAATATGTGGAAATAGCACATGTATTCTCTTAGAAACTAAAAGTTGGAACATCAGTAAGCACTTCTTTTAGGCACAGTGTATTAATATTTTAATAATACAATTAATATTATGTCAATATTTTGAAAGGGAACATTAACTTATTATTAAATCTACATTTTACATTCATTTATTTGATTCATTAAACTAATAAAATTTTTAGTGTATTACTTCTAAAGGTATCTACAGAAGCACAAACACAGACCAGGTAGTCAGAGAAAGACAGAAAATAAGTATGTTACTCCCAACATATTGCAATGAATGTGATCCCGAGTTTAACAAGAGAAATACATATTGAATAAAATAAGAAAAATTCAGCTTCTGGCCGTGTTACAGTAAAAATGTTTTATGTAGAAGAAGAGTATTTCATGTAGGGGGTCATCAGGAAAAACTCCTGAAGGAAGCTAAGTGTTGAAAGAAAATTTAAGATTTATTACTGGAGAAAGAAAACATGAAAATCCTTACAGACGAGACCTTTACTATAGACATTGATTATATAAATCTTTCACAGAAAAATTTAAACCTGTGATTATCCTCAGTTTGTCTGTCCACATTATATTTTGTTATATGATGCACACAATTATACTTCTCCACAATGTATTTCATAACTAATGAATTAACTCACAACTATTGATCATATTTGAGGAAGAATGAAGAGGTTACTATTTACAAGGAGATTTCCACCACAACATGATTATGTGGTCACTTGATGATAAAGTCATTTGGATTTCATTCTTCAATGAAGTAAATATCCACTTAAATAAGATTCATGGCTACTCTATTTAGATTCCAAGTAACAAACCCAAAACATTATTACTCCAAAATAGAATAAATTATATATATATATATATATATATATATATATATATATATATATATATATAATTTTTTCTGTGCTGTGGGCAGAATACAGGGCCTTCACCATGAACAAATTCCCCATCCCCCACCAACCAGCCCTCTATTTTTAATTTTGAGACACTGTCTCAATAAGGTGCTAAATTTCCCAGGCCAGGCTTGAATTTGGGATTCCTTTGCCTCCACCTCCCATGTGGCTAAGATTTGTACCACAAGGTGTGTGGCTTGTACTGTTTTTTATAGAAATCATAACACAATCGAATATTATAGCAAGATGTGTTACATTTTGTTAAGAACTAACTATATACAAGGCAAATAATATTTCATCTGGATAATTTCAACTCTCACAATCTAATGAGACAGGTCAACAAGAACGCATTCACTGACACATAAGGAAAAAAAACATGGCAAAAAGAACTTATATAACTAATGGCAATTAGAAACAATAACAGCTGATATGCAGCAAGAAATCTCTCTCACTTTAGTTGGAAATGACAAATGGATCCTAATATATTCTATATGAAGACCTGTACTACACAAATATTGCCCTGATTACAGTAGCAGAAGTTACCATGGCTCAAGCTTTTGGGGGCAAAAAGACTTAGAGAAAATTCTAGACAAAGTACAAAATTTGAGGAAGCTTACACATTTACCATGACTTCACAAGCTCCATGTTTAGAAATCTAAAGTAAACCAAGGCAAGGACAAAGGCAAACCAGAAAAGAAACAGCCCCAGCAAGACTGACAAAAAATCTGGGAAAAGCCAAGGACCCCAATCTACTGGACATTCTACTCGTTTTCCTCCCACTCAGATTCAACAGTTCTTTTTTTAGTTCAATGACCAAGTTGGACTAACTGATGTTACCTAAATATCATGTTATCCCAAAGTACTCAGGAGGTCTAAATTATTTTGTACATTTTAAACTTTACATCTTCTACGGGGCTATGTTAAAACTTAAAATTCATCTAACCAACAACCCAAAAGATCCGAGTCCCCTCATTCTAAGTATAGTTTCACAGCAAATCCAAGTACATGGTCCGAATCTTTGCTAAAACTGAAGTTAGGCAAACGGTCAAACTGGGTTAGCAAAACTGAACAGAGATTGAGTCCATCTTTTATGAACAAGACCAGATCACAATCGGTCTCGAAATGTTTTAGGGCAGATTCAGTTCCCTGCTAAGACAGTCCCCAGCAATGACGGGGCAGAACTTGAATATTGCACATGCGTTACGCATGAAAAGAGGATTTTTTTTTCTAATTACCAAATGAAACACTTTTTGTTGTACATTATTTCTGGTGTACATCTTCCCTGTATCTCATGCTTGGTCTGCTTTATGCACTACTCTAAAAGCTGTCCCTACTAAACCTACTTTTACACAGTTTGGTCCAATATAAAGATCCAATTTTTCAGAATGAAAATAAAGTCTGTCGAAGATTTCTGAACTAGAGCTGTTGGCCAGCACTGTAAATAGATATAAAAAGTCATATTAATAATACGACAATTTCAAGTAATTGCCCATAGGATAAATATCTACACCAATATTTCTATACCAAGTGATTAAAACCAGAAAATAAATACCTTCATGCTTAAAGATAAAACTACCTTTTGTTTTGGTTTTAATAATTATGAGGCATAGACTTTTTCTTTAAAGAGACCTTGAATGTCACTGTTCAAGCATACCTGAAGTTTTTATAATTTTTAATGTCTGTTCTTTATCTTTAAAGTCTTTATGTCATACCTTGTTTCTCAAGCCCAGAAGAAAGGAAGAAAACCTTCTCTCCTTTTAAAAGCTGCCTTCACAGAAATCAAGCAAATTTTTACCTGGTCAGTCTCTTCAAATCTACTAAAAAACACTTGAGAATATTCAGGGTACTTTTATCTCACAGGTCATTTACATATTTAATCATTTTCTGGAACTCTTTTACTTTCTATTTCCAGGCACTAAACTCAATTCCTCACAATCATTTATATAAAACAAAGTCTTTTAAAAACAAAGAGCGTTGGGATTGCTGCGGTGTGCTCACAGTAATAAAGCTATTGAAATTTCTCTTAATAATAGGCAAGTGTGCAGCGTTTTAGCAAACTAATTTCGAATCATCTCTCAGAATGGTTAAGCTAGTGAAATATAACACATCTATTCTAGCAGTGCTAACCACAACATATTTTTCTATATTATTACAAGTTATATTCACAAGCCACCAATTCAAAATCACTGGAAAGGTGATAATTCTGTTGTTTCCTTCTTTAAACTGTAATGCTCTGCAATGTGATATTTGCAAAATTAGAGTACAGTAGTCTGAACATGACCAATATATACCGATTTGCAGAGCATATTTCTGAAATACTCAAAATTGTTTAAAAAATCTTATGCATAAAATGAGACTAATCTTGTGTTCACCAAAGGGAACAGAATTTCAGCTCATATATATTTCTGCCGAAGGTTTTAAAATAAAACGACATTACATATTAAAGAGAGAAGCAACGAAGACTGGAAGGCTTCATCAAGTATTAAAGCTAAGAACCCCTGTAAAAAACCAAAAAGGATCATACACTCATCCTTCTTGCTTCTTTGAGAAATATAAGAGCTATAACTCGAATGTGAAAAATAAGGTACTTACTCTATCAGATGTCTGCTTTCAACATACACTGAACTTATCTCTAGCACCACTTCAATCCTTGTTGCATTATTTATCTCTTTCTTTACAGCAGGCATGCACGATATTCTCACACTTTGAGATAGTTTTCTTCCACTGTCTTATCTATGTCCTGCAATTTGCTTCACCATCTACAAACCAACTCCATTCTTTCCAACAATCAGAACCCTTGAAGCGATCCACATCTGCTTCCTTATCCTGAATTTCAAGTCCAATCACACACACACACACACACACACACACACACACACACACACACACACACACACCTCTACTCTGTATTTTATTTCAGCAACTTTAGCCAACTGAATATCCCAAGTCTCTTCAATCTACCACGGACAGCTAAATGGTAAGAATTCCATTACTGCCGCTCCTCAGATTATGACGGATAAGATAAGGCTTTACGTTTATATTGGGTTCTGAGGAGCTGATGCCATCCCGGTCTAATAATTAATAATTCATGGCACCAAATTACAGCCTTACAAGGAAACAACCTCTTTGAATAGTTCTTTCATAATTCTCTGATTTATGTAGGGCAGCACCAAGGAGTTCTAAGAGAGGTTAATAAAAAAAAAATTCCCAGACATACATTTGAGTTTTAAAATTAGTACTGCCTTGGCTCAAGCTGGGTAGTTGTGGCATCACGGGAGTTCTGTTGCTTTGAGCAGCCAATTCAAAGGGTCCATTTTAAATGAGCATGAAGCAATGGAGGCCACCTAGACCAAAGGCAGGCAGGCAGGGAGCAGTGGGACAGGGCACTGGAGCCAAGGAAGGGGCTTTAATGTTACTCTTGAGAAGACATTTCAGGTCCAAGTCTACCTTGTGTCTCATTATCCCTTCTCCTTTGAAAATTGTGCAGCAGGGTAGCCTATGTGTTCTTGACTGTGTTTTGGCATTTTCAGCCAGATTACATGGTTACATAGAATAATTTACAAGTAATAGTTTCTCTGATGCATGGAATGCTGACAGCTGTAAGTGCTAATAATTGTATGTATGTGTGAGTGTGAATGTATTAATTTGTTGGTACTGGGAATTATAATCCTGTTTACTCCCCCTTTTGAAGCACATCTGGGTAGTTCTCCTATTTTGTTATCCTGAATAAAGCCACACACACACACAAACACACACATGCTCAAACATGTATATATACTTTTTTTTTTTTTTGGTGCAGTGGGAATTGAGTCCATGGCCTTCACAATGAGCTACATCCCCAGTCCTTTTTAAATTTTTGATTTTGAGACAAGGTCTCGTTAATCATCCAACTGCCCAGGCTGGTCTTGAACTTGTAATTCTCCTGTCTTATCCTCCCAAGGTGCAGGGATTATAGGACCACATCATCAAACCAGAAAAATTATTAATATTCTAACAAAATCTCTTTTTAGACATGTTTTCATATCTATTGATAAAATTATGTTGTATATAAATAAAATAGCTGCCACAGACAGTGGCTATATTTTAACTTTTAACAATATTGTCAAAACACTCCTATGTAATTCTATCAACTTATATTCTCATTATTTGAGAGATTTTTCCTATGTATCCTTGCCAGTGTTTGTTACTATAACTCTCTCATGTGAGCTGTTTTACCAACAGCAAATGTGCATGTGTGTGCGATACATATTATATCTCTATTTCTCTTGTCACTAATGATGCTGAGCAATTACTTCTTGTGCATACTGATACTAGGCTCAATTTACACTCTGTGAAAGTAAAGTAGGTCTTGAATTAGAGGTAGATTGAAAGTAGAATTTCCACATAGGTCACTGCTTTTATGGTTTCTGAAATCATAACATACATAACACTATCTTCTCCTGCAACCAAACCTACCCTCTACCTCATGATCACATATTGTTCCTGTTAACATGGAAATATGACAACTGTTCTACTCAGCCTCCAGTGGTCTCTTTTAATTTGATCTGAGGATGTCACGTCTTTTGGTCTTTTGAAAAATTCTTCTTCTCAGGACCCAGAAATGATTTCTTTGGTATTGCTACACTCTCTCTGGAAAGTCATGTTCGTTAGTATGCTTAAAAAATTAGCTTTTATTCACGGACTTTGGGGAAACAGTGGGTGGGTGTTTTAAAATGAATGGGTACCCCTGAATGTAAAAATCACGTCTGTCCTTACTTGTAAAATGGGAATAACAGCTATGTTTTTACTCTGTTAGTGGGATGAAAAGAGGTGCATATTACATCTGAACCAACAAGACTAATGGTGATTTTTATTAACCTGGCTAAAGGTGGTCTTTATTTATATGCTGGTGAACACACTGTTTAAATCTATAGTCATGCTGACCTAAGTTTTACCTGATCTCTTTGGGTACTTTATTAATTTCCTCATAGCCTTCATGATAAAGTTATTTAAAAATTCACATTTTTTCTATTTACGGTAGAATAGACAAAAAGAGATATAATTCATGTGCCATCTAAGAAAAAACAGAAATGTACCAAAAATTAAGGATTAATATCCACTATTAACTATCTCGAAGAAGAAAAAATTTTGGCAAGATGATGACTGCTCTGAACTGAGTTGTGCCTCCTATCATCGGATGGAATCCTACTGCCAATTCTTCAGCGTATGACAACTGTTGGAAATAGGATAAGTGCAGGAGTAGTTAGTTAAATTAACACAAGATCAGCAGGGCAAAAATTAATCCACTAAGACTGGTGTTTTTTTTCTCATACTTATTAATTTATAAGCATATGTTTGTGATACATAATTACATTCATCTTAAGGAATTGGGACAAATACATACCGTATCTTA
This sequence comes from Ctenodactylus gundi, assembly GCA_004027205.1. NCBI lineage: Eukaryota > Metazoa > Chordata > Mammalia > Rodentia > Ctenodactylidae > Ctenodactylus > Ctenodactylus gundi. Next base: position 11,080 of record PVKB01005927.1, read on the forward strand.
ATCATATGTCCTTATAAATAGGATAAAATGGAAGACAGACACACACTCAGGGGAGCATCATGTTAAAATGAAGGCAATGGCCTACATACCAGGGAATTTAAAGGCCTGAGTAAATCATTAGAAAGGTGGGTGAACAGGATGGAACAGATTTAATTCACTCACAAGGTAACAACTTGATCTAAATTTCTGGTATACAAAAGTTGAGATGAAACATTTCTAGTGTTTAAGCCATGTGTTTGCAGTATTTTGTTATGGGAACTCTCGGAAAATAACAAAATGCATAATTAACAGTTCCAGAAAGAGAAATTACAGAGAGTGAAACGCTTATCTCCTTGAACTTAAAAAGGATACTTTCATTAGGATAACCAGGCATCAGTAGTAAACCAACCAGATGCACTTAATGACAAGGGATTAATGGATATGAAGGTAGAGAAGAGAATTTCCAAAATACATGTTATAGGTCCTAAAGAGCAGTGAGAAGAAGCTACGTACGTGTTACGGTTTGGATCTGGAATGTCCCCTCAAAACATCACATATTTGGGGGTTGTGGAGTATCTATGGAACCATGTAATGCTAGTAGGTGGGGCACTGCCAGGAGGTAGGTTCATGGCTTGGTTTCCTGTCTGCCACACCTGAACAGCCTACCTCCAACTGTGCCGCCACCACGTGCATCTCCCCCTGACAGTTTCCTGGGAATGGACTGATACCTTCTGTAACTGTACTAAAATAACTCTTTCCTCACCTAATTTGTGGGTGTTGGATATTTTGTCACACAATCAACAACTAAGACAATATGGACCACATCATGAAAACTCTACCAGAAAATGGCTGATTACAGACTTGAAGAGAACTCATCACGTAAGAATGTGGTCAAAGTTGTTGTGTGCTTGCTTGATGCTTAGCCGCCTTTGCAAAGCACAGACGTGTGGACTGGGGAAGGCTGACAGTCTGGTTGAATGTAATTTAGTGTTTCTTATTTGGGAATCATGAACAACACTGTAATTGCCTGGGCGCTGTGGTTTGAATCTGGAGTATCACCAAGAAGTCTCATGTACCAACAGATACTGTGCACTGTTGTGAAATGGCGACTAGCTGGAAGGAGTGGGTCAATGGGGCTTGAATTGGAGGAGTGTATGCCTGTTCCACCCTTCCTCTCAGACCTGGCTTTGTTCTGACATGCCATGAGGACCTTTGTCTGTGGTCTGGTTCATACCCCATTCTACCATTTCCAACTGCCTAACTTAGTGAACTATGATTTTCTGAAATGGTGAGTATTCTCTCCCAGCAATGAAAAAATAACTGAGACACATTGGGTGTTATCAGCAGGGTAAAATGTATAGAGGTTCAGTTATTTTCTGAGCTATGTAAGACGTGGCTACAGTGAGTCCAATATAATGACTGAAAAAAGATAGATGAGACTACCTCAAGAACATTATGCTATTGTCTATATTTTACTCAACTGTACAAGATCATGAGCATTTCCTTTCAAGAGTGTTTTCTCCCACGTTTTCAAAAGAAATGTGCACTAGAATCTTTTCAGTGAGCACCCTGGGTCACGAACTCATTCAAATTGCTGGCATTGACAGATTTTATGATCAAGGCGGTCTTCGATTCTGAGTAATTTAGTGGGTGAAGAAGACCTGAATGCAAAATTTTGTTAAGTATATCTAAATGTTCAGAGAGAGAGAGAGAGAGAGAGAGAGAAAGAGAGGCAGACAGACAGTGTGTGTGTGTGTGTGTGTGTGTGTGTGCACATGCGCTCATTTCCAATAGCAGGCATTGAATTCAGGCCTATGTAATGAACTACATTCTCATTCCTATTCGTTTTATGTTCTTTTCTCTCTTTCTTCCTTTTTTTGGTCTTTCCTTCTTTTTTAAATTTGTGACAGGCTCCTGCTAAGTTGTTGGGAGCAAATCTACAGACAATACACACTGTTTTTTTTTTTTTTTTTTTTTGAGGCAGGGTCTATAGTCCAGGCTGGTGCTGAACTCACTATGGAACCCAGGCTGGCCTTGGACTCACAGCAATCCTCCTGCATCAGAGTCCTGAGTGCTGGGATTATAAGCATGAGCCAAAGCATCCACCTTATGTGATGCCAGAGAATCAAACTTGGGTACTGACAGCTTGACTTAGCACTTACTAGGTAAGTGCTTTAAAAACTGAGCTTTTCTTTCATATATTGTATTTCCCAACAATGTAAAACTTAGTTTAATCAAGTTGTATTTACTTTGGGGCACATATTGGTAGAATTTTTAAGTGCAGAAAAGAAACAAGGCAAATATTTTCTTTTTAAATTTTTTTCTAATTTTTTCTTTTTTTTTTTAAGGTAAGTTCTCACTCTCTAGTCCAGCCTGGCCCTGAACTCACTATATAGTCCAGGCTGACCTTAATTCACAGCAATCCTCGGGTCTCAACTTCCCAAGTGCTGAGATTACAGGTATGTGTCACTACACCTGGATAAATTTTATGTGGGCCTGAGGAATCACAGCGACTTGTGCAGGCCAAGCAAGCACTTTAACCACTGAGCTGTGCGCCCAGGAAACAGTAGTTGGCATGCTAAGTCTGCACACTCCTTGCTGCTCTTTTGTGGCTCTACAACTCTGGCTCTACTTCAGGGTACTCTTCACACCAACACCAAAGCCTTCCCATTTCTCTCAGGGTTTGTCGTGAGTTCATGAACAGAGCTTGATAATGACTCTCAGCCATGTACAGCTCAGATAATACAATTGCAAAAACGGTCATAAAAGGGGCCAGCAAGGATTTAATCAGGAAACACGTAGTCAAATGAGTCTAAAATAAGCCCAAACCAAATGATTACAGCACACTCTTATTATGCACCCTGTTTTACTTTTTCTGCTTCAGTAGTTTTTGATTGGATGTTGCTTATTGTATGTGAGGATATGGCAAGTATCCAACTCCATCAACAAAGGCACTGCTCAGATCACAGCCATTTTATCAGGCCGGGATGATGCCCCCAGGTGGTACAGCAGGGACAGTCAACACTGAGCCCATTATGAACTAAAATCTGGCATCCATTCTGCAGTCCAGCTATTCAGAATGAGTACAGAACACCTGTTATTAGAATTTTAAGCCAGAAAATAACTATTATGAATTCTACTTTGCACCTCTACTTTATAGCCTAAAAAAAAATACCTGCAAAACAATATATCCAATACCTTTTGGAAGGTCGTGGTATTTAAAGGGTATTCAATTGAAGGTTTGGGTTAGGAACACCCTGAGCAAAAATTTCCATTGTGAGAAAGGAATGAAACATCATTATTTAGAAATTTACAGTAGCTTAATAAAGCCATGATTATGTGCTCAGAATTATTTCTTTTCAAAAACTGTTCTAATTCTGCAAATACAAATTTATATTAAAGAATTTAGGCCAAGCTTCAAAAACACTGAATCCTATTTAGGTTATTCACCAATCTCTAATTATATGGAAAACATTTAGGTTTACACTATACTCAGACAGAACCCATAAGCTCTCCGATTATTAATATTTCAGTAGGAATAATACAGCTCTTCAGTTTTCACATCAACTTGAAAAAGTAAAGAAGGTCACACTAAGTGCTCACTTACACATATGCTTAGTTCATCAGCATTTGAAATTGCTTGTTTGGGAATATTTTGCCCTCTGATATAAATCTTATCTACATACAGTCTTATCAAATTAAATTTTGATAATTTTTGGCAAATGTAGTGGTGTAAAGAATTACTGTATGCTAAAATTCTCCAAGATAATCCAAATTTTCAAATTCAATCATTAACACATTCTTTACGATCCTTCCTATATATACACACAGAGATTTTCCTTGAACATATTGATGACAGTAACATTCAGACATATTATCTACTCAACTTGAAATAACTACATTATATTTCTTTAAAAAACAAGAATTTTTCTTATCTAACTACATTAAAGGCATCAAAACTCTGAAGTAATGGGTATATAGTACTATTTTCTAAATAATGCAATTCATATTTTCCTAACTGTTTCAAAGTTCTTTACAAAAAAAAAACAATTTAGTGATATTCTACACACTGGACCCTTCCTTGGTCTCAGAGTATCTACAGCAGTTCTTCAATATTTTGTTGCACTTATACATATCAATAAAATGATGAAAAATATTTGTTTCTTATCCTCTATACTTGTGAATATTACAGAATAAATACTGCTATGAAATCTGGTGTACCTGATGTTAACGCATCATGAAATTCTGTTATGGTTCTTCTCAAAGGTATGTATCAACAGGCCCTTGTTGTTAATGTGAAACATTACTGGTTAAACCAACTTTCATTACCTGACCACCTGACTAAGGTGTTAGTTACGTCCTCCTTGTCTCCACTGTGATTTTCCTATTTTTTCCTTTCTACACAAAGGAAATATATCAATGAAAGAGACATATGAGCTCCAGTTTTTCATGAAATATACTTTTTTTTTTCCAAAAGAAGAATAAGAAATGGGGGAGGAAAGGATGCAAAAATGAAATGAAAGAAGGATAGGGAGAATAAAATGAACATACAATAAATAAACTCCACCAGTTGTAAATATTATTGGAAAAATTAGGCTTTGGGTAGTAGAATGGGGTAACTTAAAAGGTGGAGAGAGAACTCTTTCAGGAGTCAAATACTTCTCAGAGAATTAAACAGTGAAAAGGTTGAAACAGGAAGTTGCATAGGCAGAGTAGCAAGAATTAAAGTCACATCTGCTGCGTGGCTTCTGATTGCGTTCACATTACAAAGGCCAGAGAAGCAAATTTGCATTTCACCCTGAGAGCCAGGGAGAGTATGAATTCATCTAGCTAGTCCTTGGATGATGAATTTTAGGAGCAGCTAGAGAGACCAAATGGGATTATTTATTTGCAAGATATTGTCTGCCAAGTCTTAGCCTTTCATCTACCAAGAATGTCACTTCCTTGTTTCCAAGAGAAAAATGCTCTGCTCTACCAGCTTTTTGTGTTCAAAACATTAAAATGTAAGAAGCCACACCTTAATTATATATATATATATGTATGCACACACACATATACACACACACACACACACACACACACACATATACATATACAGAGAGAGAGAGAGAGAGAGAGAGAGAGAGAGAGAGAGAGAGAGAGAGATTGTTACATTAATATTTAAAATCTTAACCATGCTTTCCAACTCATCAGAAATATTTCCCCAGCACTTGGGATGTTGAAGGAGGAATTTTGACACAAGTTCAACACCAGCCTAGTGTATATAATGAAGTCAGGACCAACCTGGGCTACTACAGAGAGAGATGCTGTCTCAGAAAAAAAAAAAAAGAAAAAGAAAAAGAAAAAGAAATACTTAGAGCTATATCCTTCAGCACGTAACTCTAAATTGAAAGTAACTTTTGCAGAGTTTTGGAAAATCCTTTGCCAAAAGACAAATTGTTTCTTTTCATATTTTGCTAATTTAGCTCTAATGATAACATTTTAATAAAATATTTACCAAAATAATAATGCCAAAATGCCTGTTAACCAAACAAGGAAACTGAAATATAATTGTAACCGAGACATCAGAGAAGCTGACTACATTTCTCTAAAACCTCACAGGTTGGTTGGCACAGTGCATTTTTTAAATCAACTTGATTCACACTTCGTGATTCAAAAACCATCTATCTCTTTGTTTTTTCATTTTTTTTTTTCCTGATGATATAGATAGTTCAGGTACATTCAGTAGAGCACAAAATATAATGAAGAGTAATGGAAGGGTATCCCATAAAACTTGTATCAGAATGTTTCCAGAGGCGGGGGAAAACAGCAAAACAAAACAAGAAAGGGTCCTGAAAACTAGCTCTTTGGAAAAGAGCTCAGAAAAAAAAATCAAAATAAATTTTGTGAGAAAGCTTAGGTTTATGTTCATCAAAATACTGTTTATACTTTTAAGTATTCTCATACCTAACTAATTCTTCCACTTACTTAGTAATAAAATCATAACTTATTTTCTTTTAGAAAGGTTCTTATTGTGTAGTTCATCAAATGACAATTTAAATAAATTTTATAGATAATAAGAAACAAACTAAAAACTAAGATCCATTCTTTAACAATATATTCAAGACAAAACAGTACACATATCATATAACTTTTTATAAAATGTATTAATGGTAGCAGTATTATATGCCAACTGTATTTTTAACTGTTCTTTTAAGATTACACTGGAGAATAGGGGAAATAGCTCATCAGGTTAAGTTTGCTTTGAATGATATGCAAATTACCTTGAAAAGTTACTACTTTCTGTAACTAGTAGAGTTAGATATTTTAGACTCCCAAAAGTATTTATGAGACAAATAACAAAAATGGACTTGTTGCAGCTAAGTAATTTTAACTTTAGCTACAGATACTTAAAAATATTTCATTCATTAAAGTAATGTGTATTTAATAAAGGTTATAGAATTCAAATTCTTGGTGATACACAAAGTGAACATTCATTATTTCATTGCAGAATGGAGTAACTGTTATTGAAGTCCTTCTTATGAGTTAAGACTGTGCAGTTCAAAATTTTAAATTATCATTTCCTACTCCTAAAGGTATTTCTCCTGAAATAAATATAGAAAGCCAGCACATAGCAGGCCAGACCTTCAAGATATTCATGGTTTTCCAAATGTATGACTTCTGTCATTTTGTTCATTTTGTTTTGTTTCCTTACCAACTAACAACAAAGAGGAAATTTCTGGAATGCTTTTGTGCACAGCACTGTATCCTTAATTTCTGCGCTAGCTGTCTCTTATCCTCAATGCATTTTTTTTTTTGCATTCTCAATTTATCATTGATGTTCTTATCTATGTGCTTTCCTTATATCTAATTCAAAAAATTATGAAAGGTGTACCCCGTATTTAATGAATAATTTTTGAAGATAATTTTCTCTGTGTTTCTAAAAAGGAAAATATTACCTCAGCTATCAGTTTATGTTGTAAATAGAAATAGTAATGCAAATTTCATATATCTTTTAGAAATTTTCTACCTTCAAGATGATAAAATATTTACTGTCCTTTCATAAAAGTATTAAATATAAAAAACAACTTCTCCAACACCTACTTTTATTGCACCAAAACACACACTGCATATAATGATTTAAAATGATTCTTTCAATACAAGTACCTATGAACAATACAACACGAGCATTGTTTAGATAGTCAGGGTGAAAAGACCAATGGTGTGGACTCCATGCTGCCTCGTAGGTTACTCTGAGCAATGAAAATTGGAACAAGACAGAAAATTATGAACCGGTATTATGGAAAGAGTTAGAAGTGAATTGGTATTATCATAAGAAAAAGTAGGATGATGACAGTAGAGACTTAAGCAGAGAAATAAAGAAGGAATAAAGGACAGAAGGAAGGAAAAGAGGAAGGATTGCAGGCAGGTAGAAAAGAAAAGGATGGGTAATTGAAGGCAAAGGAATAAGAAGAAAGGAAGGGAACTTGAGATCATTTCTGCTGAAATTTGTGAGAGCTTATTGTTTTAAATATGAACGCGATGCCAAGTTTATCCTTTCAATAGAATCGTGTTATACCGGCCAGATATTTGGTCTGTTCTGGGAAAGATTAACAGAGAAACCAGTTAGGAATCTCCAGTAACAGCCAAAGCCAGGGGGAACCACAGCATCCCAGGAGATGCAGGGTATTAACAACGAGTTCCCAGCCACAAGATTTCAAACTCGCACGATCACGGAAGAAATTACATGGAATAACACACGTTTGCATGTTAGCACGCATACTCTCACACATACTTATTTTTTAAAATATTGGTTATACCCACGTGCTAGTGTAGAAGCATATATTCAAAATTAGGAGAGAAGAGACAAAAATTAGTGCTTGTATTTAAAAACCAAAGACCTAGAGATAATACCAAGACATCAATAAACATGGTCATCACGAATCATTTTTTTTTTTTGTGGAACCCCAGGATAAGTCTGCATGTAGAGGATTCCTGAAATATTACATTATTGCAGATGTGATTCATATTTATTTTTCTCAGCAGAAAAGGAGAATTCCACAAAGTGGATGCTTTTAGTTCTATTTATCTGGGCATTTGCAGCTTACCATGGCTTAAGATTTATTTCTGACAAAATCATGGTCATCTAATCTATTGGTTTTTAAAGCCCATGAAAATAAGCATAATAAATATATCTCTTCCTGCCATTTTGTGATATTAAAACTGAACAGTAAGAAAATCTGCCTTATTTTTCATCAACAAATTAATCTTATAGATGGTTTTATGTGATTTGTGTAATCAGTTTAGGCAAGGCCAGGCAAATACTGGGATAGTACGTGCCACTAGCGGACCAGAGCAACTTTCCTTGGGATCTCACCCTGGATCTGCACATGCTCAGAAGCAGTGAAATTAAGAAGAGCTGTCAATCATCAGGGCTGATGCTTTCATTTGTCCTGGTCTATATTTTATACATAATGCTAGTAATGATACCAGCTAATGTTTACTTCAGTGTACGGGGCAGTCTCCATGCTATGTGCTAGATACATAGGCTTACTCAATGTACTCAATAATCCTACACAGCCAAGGTCTAATCTTATTTTCATTTTTTAGATGAAAAACATTTTTTTGGCAGATAAACAACTTTTTCAAGTGGGGAGTTAGATATCAGAAGACATTTTCATTAGCAAGCTATTAGCCAATCACAAGTATCAAATGGCTACAAGGCCTGTTTCCATTTTCATGAATTGACAAGTACAAGAACTACATTTACAAGATCTGTCTCCGTGTATGGACCTGAGATGTGTAACCTGGGACTATTTACCTGGTCCCTTCAGGCCTCAGTTTGCCCAAATGTGAAAAAGAAGTAGGTAAATGAAATCTACTTCCAAGAATTATGTGAGGACTCTGGTAAAACATGACATACAGCTTGGAAAGCCTACAGAAAGCACGGCTGAGCTAATGACATTCTCATTTTTTGGCAGTTCTAGCACCACTGTTGTGAATGGCTAACTGTTAGTTCAGATACTTAGACAGAAATTGGATAAACAAAAGTATGAGTTGTTGCAACCAGATCCCCAAGCCGGCCAGGTAACTGGATAAGATTATCATTACCTGTGGCTTGGCATCTGTATTTACCTAAGTCTGAGAAGTGTTACATACTAACTTGCCTTTTTGGATTTTCTAAATTGACGGCACCATAAACTTTCCATAGTCCCTGTGGTTGTTAAATTTGTTGTGTTGCAGCATTTCTCAGGTCCAGAAATTCTTCTTGCATTTTACATCTGAGTTTAACTCCAAGCACTGATGTCACTTAATCTGCACTACACATATGCCTAATCTAGAAGAGAAAACATTCCTTATTTTCACTCCTAATTCTTCTGTAAATCAAACTCAAATATAGTCTGTCATTTAAAAGAGCAAAACAGAAGTGGAAGATAAGCCTTCTAAGGACTAGGGAGCTTTAGGGAGAAAGTGTTCCTGTTTTATGGATTAGGGGTTTAGGCTGAAAAAAACACCCACAGTGAGCAATCTAAATTCAGACTAGCAAATCACCCTAGGATAAAATGTAAGAAAAGAAGACTGAAACACTGTGAGTAAAATTTAAGCTGGATTTTTACCCAAAGCTATAGAAGACTGTAGGTTAAATGAACCTCTAGACCTATCACAGAGCCATGTAACTTATGAAAATAAAGAAACCAATATAATTTTCAGTGTGTAAAATACCTTGGGCCTGTGTACCGTCTTTAGCACAAGACTTGGTTTAAAAAATTGCTTTTCTGTTTTCAATTTTTTTTAAAAAAAATTATACTGCTATAAAAAGATAAGCCAATTTGGTCTCAGAACCTGTTACTTCAGTAAAAAATAAAAATACTAACAAAAGACTGCAATATTTGATGTTGTCTGAGTGTGTTTAGTGATCACACTTTTTAAAAATATGTAATATTCTGCAAGAAATGTATGCTTTTTAATTTTATATAATTGAAACAGTACCAGAGTCAAAGCTTTCATTTAGGAATGGATATGACTTACAAGTTACTTACAAACGATGGCTAAATCAATCTTTAAATCCCCACCTTAGCTCACCCATGAGAAGGAAGACACTTTTCTTATGTGCCAGAAGTTGTAAGAATTGTCACAAATTTTATGTGACATGATTGTCTTCGTAATCTTGTGACTTCAGATTTTTTAATGCCACATTAGAAAAAGCACTGAAATTATGTTCCTCAGACCTGTCAAATATTCAGATCTGAGCAGGAGGCCTCATTGAATAGAGCAAAACTTGATCGGAGATCCCACTCCAGCATTCTCAACAGTGTTCTCACAGTAAAACCACAACGTAAGATGCAAGTGAATATCAGGAACTCTTTTCTGGGGAAGAAAAGGGTTAAACACTCTAAATATTTGTCGCACCAAACAGCAGAACATACACTGCAGATTTCAGATGAGGAGAAAAAAAATCAAGTATGACACCAAAGGCTCCGTCAATTGTACATCAGCCATACAAAATCACAGAACAGCAGTCTCTGGAGCTAGGAAGGAATATACCGGAGGCGCTGTGGGTTTTTCATTTTTGCATACAGACTAAATTATATGGAACAAGGAAGAAGAGAATAGTCAATTGTCAGTATAATACATGAGTCAATCATCACTTGTAAAGCAAGAGTATTTACTTCCTCCTCAGAAATAGTACGCAGATAAGCCAATTAAAATTGCAAACGTACCCCATGATATAGGGTGCTCTAAGAGTCCTAAGCATCCTTAGCATTCATATTAACGCCAAACCTCACCTGTTGCACAAAGCTATATATATGTAAAATAGATTCATTTCATTTTCTCCCAACTATTTTCCAATTCTAATCTACAACATCTGATCTTGGTGCTCTTTAATATTTTACCCAAATGACTTAAAGACTCCAAAGAGAAAACCAGATGCCTGGGCCTGACAAACGTAAACGCAAATCCTAATGTCACCATCAGGCCTGAGATACACTGGCAGTACCTAAGTTTTATACAAAAAGAAAAGGTTGGAAGGAAAAAAAAATGTTATCATTTTTCCCTTCACTTTTGTGAAAGCACAAAGGGCTAGGCAAAGTAAACAACTTTTTTTTTTTTTTAAACGATCAACATTAATTTGAGAGCTTGTTCTCAGAGACATATAATATCTAATTAAGTTCTCTCCCAAATCTTATACTGCTGATACTCCACAGCACTTTAAGCCAATGCAGCTTTAAGAAGTTATATAATGTTCCTGAGTTCAAGGAGCCAAGACAGGTACTGACAGTGGATTCAATTTTTTAAATTTTGATTTCGAAAATGTTTGTAATAATCAATATTTTAGCTTTTCAATATATTCTACAAATAAATATCTTATGCCCCTTACCAACATGTAAATCAACAAATAGTGAAGTCAGACACCAGTACGGGCCCTAGAATACTCTAGACTTGACATCACCTTTATTTATCCAAGACCCACTAATGTCAACCACATCAACTGCCAAAAGCACCAATATATATTAGTAGTAAGAGTAGAAACAGGGCTTGCCCTTGCCACTTCTGTCTGTCATCAGCAGAGTTGTGTGATTTTTGTAAGGAATTTTACCCATGCTGAGAATGATCTAACGAAGTAAAGCTTGAAATGAAAGGAAAGAAAGAAGAAACAGAGGAGAAAAGCCTTAGGTGGAAAGAAAAACCAGGAAAGGAAGAGAAAACAAAGAAGGAATAAAAATAATCTGAGCTGTGTGTTCTGCTGATGAGAACACCATCTCCGTTCTTTAGGCTACTTCACTTGTTACTCCATATGATTTACAGATCAAATATATATGTAGTATAAGAAAACACATTAGATCGTGAATAAGGAGGACAGGAAATGCAAGCACTGTGTCTTTTCTCCTTTAGCACACATTGTTATGGAAAGAATTATTGTTAAATATATGATGACTGAATAAAGCACCTTACATTGAAAAGCTTACAGGAAAACACTGCAACTATTCCCTTTCTCTAATATAAATAATAAAGGCATGCATCCATAGAAAGGCCTAGCAACAGCAATGCAAGTTTCCCACTGACGATGGGCTCATAGGGAAAAACAATAATGTCCTTGCCAGAATCATTGTAAGTCTCTCCAAAGTGAAAAAAAAAAAAAAAAAAAAACATAGATCTGAGATGGAAATCTCAAGTTCCTTCTATGTTCTAGCTGAATCTAGCCTTCTTTTCTTCATGCAAGACAAATTAATTAGCTGCTTTCTGGAGCTTCATGGGAAAGGCAGCAGGGCAAGGAAATAACAAACCCAGCACCTGTCAAAAGGCCTAACAAATAGCTTGCTCCCAAAACACATTGAATAAAAAGGAAGAAAAATGAAGGAGGTAGCAGTAATTGCTACAAGGTCACCAAGAGCCAAGTTCTTTCTCTTCTAGGCTAAATTGTAGTCTCACCCTCTCTGGAAAGTCCCGGAACAAGACAGGTGACTAATATCTGATTAAAATGAGCACAGATAATGTGCCTCATACCTAGGCCTGTCCCCTAACAACTCTTCTAACGCAACCCGGGGTATCAGGTATTTTCTCTAGTGTTACTGAACTGAGTGATGGGACCCAGAGTTATTCAAACATCTAACAGGAAACATCTTATTTGCCTGAAATTCTCAATGAAGCTCTGATAGCCACTTTCTTTTCCCACTCCTGGACATCTATCCGGTACATCTATGAAACTGAGAAATAAAACTTCCTACTTCAAAGATCTGGTGCATTTCAGATTTATTCACTACATCAATTTACCGCACCACAAAAGGCAACAGATAGTCCTAGAATTTAAGCTCCACATCACATCATGACACCTAGAGTTTGCCCCATCTGTATTCACAGTAGTGAAACAAGTTCCAGGTATTCCATTTAATACACAACTTCCGAAACTACAGGAGACAGCTGGCAGAGGGGGGAGGAGTTGGCTCAAGGGCATTGCCCTTGCCTAGCGTGTGTGAGGCCCAGGGTTCAACCTCGAACCCCTGAAAAATAAAGAAACATCACAATGTAATAACGACAGTTGATAGGCACTTACCTTTCTACTAAAATATTCTTCAGAAAAAATAAAACTTTATGTTTGCAATCCACTTTTTAAAAATATTTTATATATAAATAAATACTATAGGTGGGTACAGTTTTACTGACTCTTTAGAAAAAAAACTATTTTTACTTCTATAAGAAATTTGTATCTAAAATCAGTGGGTGCGTAAAGATAATGAAGCCCATCTGGCCTGTCTTACGAATGCACGACATCCCCCAGTTGAAGAGATTTTACAGAGTACAAACTGACCACACCCCTTGGTGACTGTGTCTGGTTGAAGGGGCAAGATTCTAGCTTGCAGGTAGGGCCAGTCATTCCATTAATACTCTGTTTAATGAAACATAGCTTCTTGCAGCGTTTCAATTAGGGACGGTGTTTACGGAACATGCTTGCATCCTGTCAGGAAATGCAGCTTTGGGAAACACTAAGAGCAACTTAAGTCGCAAGAATATTAACCAGACATGGGACTTGAAAACGTGGAATTCTCTGTCATTTTCTTCCTGTGTTAATGCATCTGGCACTCGGCACTGTCCCATGACTGCTCGTTGACAAACAGGGAGCTAATACAGGTGGCGCAGGAGAGCACAAGTAGCCAACGTGGAAACAGCAGAGCACATTCAATGTGGTCCCTATCATATTCAGTATGCTCCCTACTTTACAGCACACAATGCTCCTTTCCAGAAAAAGAGAAAGGCATACATAGGGCCCAATAAAAACATGAATGTTGAGAAATGAAAATCTTCAAGTGGGAACACGATGACAAGTCTGGACCACATTTAATGTATCCAAAACACTTATTTTTATCTCAAGAGATCACCTAGTAGTCACCAAAGTCTCTTTCAAACCCAGCACAGCTCCCTGGCTGAAATTCTTCCTTACCAACTCACAGCTACTTCTTCCCGAAAAGCAAAGGTGATCTAATTTTTAGTGCTACCATAATCCTTTTTATTTTTTATAATCATAGACTATATCCCCAGCCTTGTCACCATCGTCACCACCATCACCGACGATACGTATCGGCACTTGCTAGAAACATTAAACAAGTAAACATCTTGATGTGAACTCAGGGATAAATATGATTATTGTTCTGTTCCTTTTCAATTAAATAGTTCCACAGGAGCAGTTAGAGGAAAAATGCAGCACAGCAAATCATATTCTGCTCGATGCCTGGATTATTGATGTCTTCCAATTAATAGTGAAGTCCCAGAGCAAACCCCTGGGATGCCATGATTTTTTTCAGCAATTAGCACATTGTTGTTACACAACCACACAATAGTAGGTGACTATCTTACATTTCTTTCTTTGTGAGCAGTAGGAAGTAGCATTCCTGTCAGACAGGGTACCTCTTTTTGCTCAAATAAATGGTAAACTAAGAGAAGAAAGAAAAAGACACCAAACATTACGCTGAAAGCAGACAGCAGAGGTTTTGTAGAAGCAGTTGTTCTTTTACAGTTTCCCTTTTCTTTCAACTGATGTATGTCAGGCTGGTGGAAATGAGGGGGGCTGAACATCTGGTCCCAAACCAGGGCGTTTAACATTTCCTAGCAATTCAGAGGCGTGGATGATTTATGATGCTATTCTTAGATTTTTATCATGTGCTCTCTCACTTTATGAAATGTGGTCAGCCATATAAACCTGGTGACACTTCATGATATAAACACAGTGATTGAAGACCGATAAGAAAGAAAGAAAGGACTGTTTCAGTTTGGAGAAGGTGAAACTAGGGCAAGCCCCTGGAAAGATGAGTTGAATTCTGCTCCGGCCACTGAGCCTTTGAGGAACTGGCAGGAGCTTTGTATTTAGGCGATCACCTGCCTCCTCTATCTCTAGAAAGAGCAGGGTAGGATTTGTCATTTAACTGATGTACCTAGGTGGCCCCTTCAATTCTAGAAGTTAAGGCTGTCATATTATTATTGAAAGACCCCAGAGAGAATAAGGCCACTGTTATATCCCTTCTATCTTCAAAATGACCCTTCTCCTTCAGGTTTAGGTGAAAAAAAAAATTAAAGGAAAAATAAAAGAAATGTGTGTAGGTAAAATTATGATGATTTGTGAATAAGCAAGGAGAATAGAAACCACAGGGTATTTTGGGACAGCTTTAGTTTATAAAACATTTCTCTGTTCCCCCAAGCAAGACAAAATAGTGCTTCATAAAATATCTATAGGTAGCAATTGCTACTTTGTGACTAAGTCATGTCATGTATTTAGAAACATTAGAAAGTGTCTACCATCACTAACTCATTAATTCAAAAACGGTATCATAAAGCCCTTTATAAGTGGAGGAGTTTTGAGCAATAACGTTTTAAGAGATCTCATATGTACATTATCACCTGGATTTGTCATTTTTAGAAGCATACAAACAAATATAACCACCATCAGCACATTGCAAATTCATTAAAATTGGGAATAGATAATGGTGTAAAATGATAAAATGTATCTAAATACAGGAATAGCATTTTGGAGAAGTCATTCCTCTTTTTCTCACTTATTTAATCAATATTTCAACAAATGACACTTGACTAGTGTTGCAGAGTACAAAGGATCTCTCAAATAAAAATTTAAACTCTCATTTATATTTTCTTCATGATAGATTTGGCATTCAAGGCTTTTTAATTTCTTCATGATTCATCATTTTAATGACTAAAACATAAATATTTTATTATTTCTAATAATTATTTCTCATTAGAAATATATCCTTGTTCTTTCAATTAAGAGTGGCCGGGAGTCCATCAGGAACACATGGCATTCCCCACTTTGTATGTGGATTGCAATTTTGTTTAGTTTTGTGATAATGCTGTAGGCCCGGGTACAGCTATTCTTTGAGATACACTGAATGGTTACAGACCATTTTGTAGTGGTCTAACAACAGGCATAACATTTTTAAGTTTAGCTCTTAATATAAATATTGTGTGTGGCACTACACTATCTAGGTGTTAAACTACAATAAAAACAATGACCTGAACTTGACCATGGAACGATTTCAGAGTAGCTGGCTGACCTTCCCTAACATCTACACTGTATGAACCCGTGTCTAGAATTCAGGAATGAGTCACATCGATTTCTCATAAAACCAATTCAATTCCCAACCTATGGATATGGAATTATAAATAAAAGTCCACAGAGATCACCTCCACATCAGGAGCATCTTTGCCTTTGCTGACTTGCATAGATACTTGCACTGTGCCAAAAACCTTTCCTGCAGGGGTCCTAAAATAGAGCTGCTTAATTATTCCTGCCACGCATCCTGAGGAACAAAAGTTCTCCTAATCATAGCAAAGAAATCATTATTATTGATTAAAATGTCATTTCAGTCAGAGATCAGGAACCCGCCAAAAAGATCATTTTTGCTTTTCAAATTAACCATAAAAAGTTTAAACTGTAAGTGAAATGCCATTCTGCACTGTTGCAGTGAATTTCCAATAATAGTATCTACTTTATACTGGTTCAAAAACATTGCCTTAATTAGGTTGACCTTTAAAGAGCTTTTCTACAACTGAAGTTCTGTAAGATGCTTCAGCACACTACATCCTCATGCAGACTGTCTGCCCAAATACGATTATGGTATTTTCAAAATCACAACTTAATATTTGTTTTAAGTGGCAAACATTATTTTTCATCACTTCTGCCAAACACCATTATCAGATTTAAATTTTTAATGCATGTTTATACCAATTGATGATTTTCCTCATGCTAAAAACCGCATTTCTACATGTAGGTCAAAAGTGGACAAAAAACGGTCTTGCATCAAGATATCAAGCAAACTAAATGAGGAAGAAAGGAGAATTAGGAATCAAGTACTCTTCTAAGACCAAACAATCTGAAATCCCACTAGCTACTAGGCTCCACAGTTCCTGGCCCCTACTCAATTTCGTTTTGCTATTTCACACCCGCTTTCTATTTTCAGAATTAAAGAAATAAAACCATTTCTGGTCAGTGTCTGAAAACCAACTAGCCACTTGTAAAAGGCAATAAATTTACCTTGGAATAGCTTTTTCGTTTTAGGTTCATGTTTTCAGAATGATAACAGATGCTAGAATTCAAATATAAAATGTACTGAAAACGTCTCATATGACTGGCAGGTGACTGTTTCATGAAGATGCTATACTCACTAAGGGGTTAATTTACTGGTGACTTCACTTGCTTGGAAGCAGAGCCTGCTCTGAGCATGGGTCACAGAGGCAAGACCTACAAGGGTGGATTCTTTCATCTGGCTGCTCTCCTCCCCCTCCACTTCCTGCCGGCCCACATGCTGGGCCCTTTTGACAGTCAGTTTCTGTCTTGACACCATCTGATCATGCAAGGACTGAGATCTCTGAAATGCTCTGCAAAAAAAAAAACCTATCCCTCTTCAAGTTGCTAGTATCAGATACTTTGTTCAACAATTGGGAATGTGAAAGAGACACCAGAATTGAAACACGTTATCACATTTAAACCATGTCTCTGACTTAGAGATTTTGAAAAATGTGTACACTTCCTATATGGCCATAAACTATCACCTTCTGGCATTGTGTCCTACTCTAGGTAAGTAAGGAAGGAGACGTAGATTAGATCTATATTTTATTGCCCTGCACATTCTGTATCACACTATATATGTCCAGTGACCATTTTCAATCCAATATTGATCAATCACAGGAAGCCACTGTTTTAAAAAAGCTGCACATAATTACACTTGCCCACTTTTAGCAAGCATCAGGGTCATTTATATCACCTTCGTGATACTGATCTTACGTGATTTCACTCTCTGAAGCACTTGCCCTCAATAAAAATAAACATACAAGGCTATTTCAAATGCTGTTCCTAACCCCTCACCCTCCAGAGTAATAAGGATAGTAAAAATAATTATTTATGCAAATTTTCATAAGTCCCTGTTACCAGAGCTCATAGCATCAGTCATTAAAAATATTATTTAAATTAGATGACAATTTCTTATCCACATAAATGAGCCAAAGTAATTAGATACTGGTGTTAATTCCCCAACTAAAAGCACATTCATGTCCTGACAGAACTTGGCCAACGACTTCACTGTAACAATTACAACTACAAGCGTGTCATTACTTAGGTTAGTCCCCAGTGACCACCTGGTAGAGGAAATCACTTCATGGAATCTACTCAGGATGATTTTATCTTTGAGGTTCTATAGTTACATAAGCATTAAAATTTGTCCACATCCATTTCTTGGTACACTCATTCATTCAATGATGATGGACTGTATATAAGTTACATATGTATATAATCTTTGAATAATACATATTGGAAACATGTGTTTAAGGTGCTTAGAAATAATAATAGTAACAAGCTAAAACAATCATTCAACAAATATTTTAAGAATTCTACTATGAGCAAAGCTGTATATATCTGAATTGTATCATTGAACACTATGGATAGCATTAGTTATTTTCTAGGAGACTGAGGAAGTCTAGGGAATTGAGTAAGTGCTGGGGAAAAAAAAAAGAATATTACCCAGGAAAAAAGGGGGATCTAGAGATTCAGAGATGAGGAGCTGTGATTCTAACTAGGGTTTTTAACAGCTGTGAGATTTGAATGGGGAACAGAATTGGAACAGCCATGGTAAGTATGCTTGTTCCACTTCACCCCAAGTGCAGTGGGAAATTACTTGTACATCATATGGAGTATCAAAGATGGACCAAGATCTAGGCTGGCTTGAAAAGACACTGGTAGGATTATTACTGGAGAGGATTGGTATGAATGTATTCTTCCAGATATGCAGAATGCAGGCCATGAATTACTTAGCAATGTTTCTACACATTTGCCTCTTTCCATTTTCAAATTACACCTAAAAAGAAGTAGGGGGCTTTTGATTTTAATTATCACATGACCTCCATCTGAAATCATGAGATCCTCAAGAGAATACAATAACTTTATTATACTCAGAAAAGTGGTTTGGAGTGAAACTGTTTATATTACTCGGCTGGTTGGATCTTCACAAACGCTTGCCTGATCTTCCAAAGACAGAGGCAAGGGTGTGTGAGAGTTCCATCAACTAATCAGAAAAACAGATGTACATCCACCTCTCAGCTGACAATAACTGGAATAGTCCTAGAAAATTGTATTATTCTTGAGATCTATGATAAAAACAAACATTAACCCGATTAAACAATCCATTGGATAACCCATCCACTCATAGAAAATACTAAAGAATGCACTATCTTTGGATTCTTAACATATTAAAAGCAGAAATTTATTCCATAAACTATAAGACTAGGTTGTTTTTGGTAAAAATATATAAATTAATTTAAATCAGTCCATCTCATTAAGCAGTTATCCTTCTACAATGGCAAATCCAAGAGGAAGAGAATTAGTAAGAGGCACTCTGTCACCTCCTCACAACCCCCCACCCCCTGACCCCATTCCAGGGCTCAAGTAATTATTTTACGCATCATTATACTTGACTCTGGTATATTGAAACACGGTGACCCAATTTTTTTCAAAGTCACTTTCACGGCCATTTTCTGATTTCAGGCAAACTAAATCATCACAGTTATGAAATAGTTCTTTACAATGTAATAATACTATTGTGAGATTTTTTTTATTTTAATGGATTTAAGCACACCATGAGATGACTAACACTGGAATTAAATTAAGTGCTATTAAAGATATTATATTTCAGAAATGTATTTTATGATGTGCTCTCTTCACATGGGGATAACTAGCCTCCCTGTAGTCTTAAAATGTGAATCCAGTTGTATGTATGAAAGAAACCAGAGAAAATGCAGAGATAAAAGGCTACAGTTGTCCTTGGTATCTGAAGTGATTGCTTTTAGGACTGCCAGTTTATTAAAAATCTGCACATGCTTAATTCTCTTATAGAAAGTGATCCAGTTTTTCGATACCACTTACATATATTCTGAATCTTGCATACTTTAGTGTTTAAAAAATAACAAGTTTATTCTATAAGTAGTTACCGTCTATTCATGATTATTTGAATCTGTGGATTCAGAACTGTAGACATGTAGGGCAAGCTGAACTTACTCCCATATTTTAGAAATAAATGTGGTGTTGATACACAATTGGCCAAGTGGGCGCACCGTAGGCAAAGCTATGTGAACACTGCCTCAGAGTTCAGAGTCTCTTCAGAAAATTAAACATCAAAATGGATTGCAATTAAACCCACTATTAAAATAGTAGCAACAGTATAAATGGATCAAGACATTCTCAAGAGGGTAACATTGTTTCACTTAAGAAAAAAGAAAAAAAATAAACCCTTAACATTCAATCAGGGTGGATAAAAGAAAGAAAACTGGCTCTAAATCAATTCTTCTTATTTTGCTCTGCAATTAGTACTATAATTTCTAAAATGAGACTCAAAGCAGAGTTCTACCTCTGAGAAATACTTGTGTTTCCTTGAATATGAAACTATGTTTTAAGTTGCTCAAAAAAGAATAAAAACCATCGGTTTGTAAGATGCCTAGGAATTTTGCAACATGGGCTCAAATCTTGAGAATAAAACCATTATTAATATGAAGATCACCCTATCCTCCTTAAAATTATGGACTCTAGTGGCTTTTCATAACTCTCCTAATTGTGTCAATTTCCTATTAATTTTTGAGGCTGGCATGAAGAGACCCTTTCTGTTCCTAACAGTATCTGTCATTTGATCATTGGAGGGAATAAAGCAAATTGGGAAATGGCTCAGATTTTTAAAATTAATGTGAGTTATGTTATGATTAGAATAGTAAGAAAAGAAAGTCATGTATTTCTCATTTATATTGTGAGTGGAAGTAGCTAGCTTTCTAAAATTCAAGGGAAACAGAGGTAACGCCTAGGTTTTGAATCCAACAAATCACTACGTTTATTGGCATGTTTCTCTGCTTTGGCCTGGGGCTTAGTTCTGCACAGAGACAAAAGTGTAATTCACCATCCGATTTGACATTACCGTTCTCACCTTTGCTTCTCTGGAATAATCCGGGTGTGACTGCAAGTTAACCTGATAAGAAAAGCTGTTTGCTTATTTTTGTGGTCACAATTTAACACTGCAGCATTGTAATCGCGATTTCCCAATACAGTCAGAGATCTTAGACTCTTGGATTTCAGGGCAATTTTTTTTTTTTTTTTTGCTTAATTATGTTTTTAAGTTTCCCATACCATGCATAATGCATAGAATTCAGAGATACAAGAGAACAAGCTTCATTACAAGTTAGTGCAGGAAAGCTTTGGAAATCACATCAACTTATCTATTTATAATTCCTATAAATCGGTGGAATGCATAAATTAAAGGCAAGAAAATGTGGAGAAAAGTAGGAAAAAAATTAAGTTAAAGTAAAAGATCGGCTTGATGTGCAAATTACCTATGTATACAAGCAGATGTAACCACAAGGGAAAAATTGGATGAAATGGAAAATAGATGTAAAGGAAGTGTCAGTATGTGAGCCAGGTAATAGAGAGGAGGTCATCACTATCCTAGCATATTTAAAAAGTTTTATATGGTAAAATCAAGATGAATCAGTGAGCTAGTTCTTACCTAAATAAGTCTAGATGTGAGTTCAATAGGAAATGAACTCTAATTACAAGTTCCATGGCAAATTTACTGACACTCAGGTAGGTAAAAATTTAAGGACTCAAACATACTAAAACTTTGTGAAGAACTATAGAAAGAAAAACTATAATGGATTATCTTCCTGTTAAAAAATACAGTCTGCTCAAAGGTAAGTGAGATTATTTTTCCAGCAGGGGAAATACAGATATTGTGGTTTGGATCTGAAATGTCCCCAAAAAGTCCCATAATTTTGAATGTTACAGATTGTCTATGGAGCCATGTACTAATGGGAAATTTGGGCCTAGTCTGGAGGGGTGGATTATAGGCATGTAAACTGTATTACAGGCATGTAAGTTAGATTACACGCATGTAGTGAGGGATTACTACACCTTCTATACCTGGATCCAGGAGGGGATGATCACTGGAATGAGATCTGGATGGATATATAAGCGGCTTCCTGCCTTTCTTGGAGGACTAGTCTCAACTTGCCTTGACTCGGCTTCCTGTCTGTGATGTCCTGAGAAGCTGCCTCCATCTCTGCCTTTGCCATGTACTTTCACTGCTGCCGGCCACCCCTGAATGGACTGTGACCTTCTGAACTGTGAGTAAAATGAATCTTTCCTTCCCTAAATTTGTGGATATAAGGTCCAGAGTCAAAGCAACAAAAAAGTAACTAAGGCACTAGCCTACCCTTATATGTTCATTGTACATTATTACTATCATAGTAATCTTTATATTTCCCAAGGTGACCTGTTTTTCTACATGAATAATCTGAAAATCTGATGGGAGAGTAGATAATTTATGTTTTAAAATACAGCAGTAGTAATTTGGCCTTGTATATTTTTAAGCAAACTCCGGAAACTGTCTCATTAGAAGTCTTTTCCACAGATTAACAGTAGGACTTTTAGGAACCTGACATTTTATTTTTCTTTTAAAGATCAGTACATTTTTCTATTTTGGTGTTTGTTTGTTTATTTATTTATTACTAAAACCAGATCCTTCCCTACAGTGGTCCCTAACCTTTTTAACACCAAGGACTGGTTTACTTGAAGACCATTCTCCCAAAAGGTAAGTGGGCTGGGAGAGTTAGAAGAGTGGGTTTTGTGTATTAAGTTGCAATGGGCCAGCTTTGAAATGATGCCAGCAACAGGAGGGAAGTGGAGAGCTTAGCTCCCTCTCCTGTCAGATCGGCATCAGAATTAGAACCTAACCTGAGTGTGCTAAGTGGAGGTGGAGCTGCATTCACCACTCACCTCTTTCCCACTCCTCTTTTGTCCTGGCAGAGGGTTTGTTCTTCCATGGGCCCTGCCACTGGCTCAGAGTTCTTTGCTTTACTGTAGTCTAGTTAGCTTTCTATCAGGACACTCAGTACAAAAACACACAAACACACGCTAAATAAATATTATTTAAAATTTAAGGTAAATGTAGGTGAAGTCACATGATTAATTTGAAGAGCCTAGTAAAGTACCTATAGTCTCGATATTTTAGAATTATATACTGTACAGTGAAAGTTTTCAACTTAAAAGGCTAGGGTGCAACCTACTAAACACTACATAAAAACGTTCCATAAGCACAAATAACCCTCAACATCCAAATGAAAGTATTTCAGAAGAAAGCTTTAAGACAATATTATTTCAAAATAGATTTTCCTTTTTTCCTTGTATTTTTCACAAAAAAAGGAGTTGTAATATGGAAGTTTGTCATTAATGCAGATGGGCATGGACTTTAGGTCAGCATCCCGGAATTTTGGTCCTAATGTTTAATATCTTAGGGATGAGTCGTTAAAAAAAAAATTGATGCAAACGTCCAAACTGACTTTATCAATTTCATTTCCTGGATATTTTTCAACTAGATAATTTTGGCATACACTGTGCTTTACTAATATAGATGTAATCTAGAAGAATGTATACAGTACACAAGGAAGAATTTCAAACAGTGATAGGTTTTCAGTAGAGAAAGCAGTTGAATGAAGGTGAGAGCGAAGGCCCAAAGGATCATATGGAATTAGCACATAATGAAAACTACAATAAAGCCTATATAGCATGACCATGCTGGGGACTGACCTTTTACCATCTTTCAATAGGCCCAAAGTGGATTTTTTGTGGCTCTTTTTGATATATTCCTCCCAGCACTGGAATAGGCCATCGGCCCTGCAATGAACATTACATTACCATCGCACGTAACTGACTTTGGTCATGCATAGAGAGGCCACATGGTATAAAATTATTTAAATCATAACTCTCAAGTCATAGTAGATATGACTTGGTTTCAAATGAAAGACATACAGGAGAAGTTAGAGAAGAGAATGCATGTATCACCTGACCCTCACCTCACCAAACAGTATTAGCAGCAGAAAGTAAAGAAAACAACAACTGGGCTCTCCACTCCCTCTTTCCAAACTTCTCTCTTCTACCTTTTCTCCCATTCTCTGCCCTTTAATGAAGTAGAATAAACTTTGGGAAGGACAAACTGGTGTTAATATCATTTTCCATCATTAAAATGAATGTGATTTGGCTGGGGAATGAGCAAAAGCACAACCACACACAAGGTTTAGGGAGAAAAGTTGAGGACACATGAAGGGGCAAATTACGTGTCAAGCCTGAACCCCTCACTCTGGAGAATGGAGACCATTTTCATTGAGAAACACAAAAGCAACAGTTAGAATTTACGAAGATGAATGGTTACAAATGGAGAAGTATACATGAAAGAAAACAGCAGATCAAATAAAATCAGATAACATGGCACTGAAATGTTCAACAAATTATTACCTATACTTTGTGCAAGGCTTCAAATTCCCTGCACTCTTTCCTCTCATTATAAAATCATATTAAATAAACTATGCGAAATATTGTAATTTTCTTATGCCTCAACGATAAGCACTTTGGAAAAGGTCCTTATTTCAAAGTTAAATTTTACCATTATTATCTCATAAACTATGAAAACAATATATTTGAGACAGAACAAAAATTATAAAGGAAATGGAATTGCAAGAGGTGGTATTGTCATGGCAATGGCCTAGATTCACCGAGGAGAGTTCTCTCTCATAAAAACTGTAACAATAGAATATTTTCCCATAGCTTTGTTGGAATCATTAACAGGTACATTCAATTAGCAAGAAACCAAAATTGATAGGACAAGGTTTTGCATAATTTTTCCTTTTCCTTAAAACTTCCAGAGCACCATGCAACACACTAATAATCCACTTTATTTGCTTTTCGGGGAGGCCAGCATTGTAATTAACATTCTGCCAGGGATTCAATTACATTAAAAAGATAGCCAGTATGGCTCCATTGTCAATAAATGCCAGAATGTTTCTGAAATGATCCAACCTTGGCTAACATTTCTGAATTTTGAAAAAGAAGTTTGTTATTACTTTCAAAGATTTCTGTTAAAGCTCTTTATCATCTGTCAATTCAACACTTGGCAGTCTTTGGAAGTATAAAGTTAACAACAAAATAGAAAATATCAAGTGAAGTTACAATGTTGAAGTTGAAAATGATGGCGGTGTTTTCCAAAATATTGGCTTCCTGTTCAACACTGTGCTAGGGGCCTTACAAGTACCCTGATAACAACTCTGAGGTAAACATCACCTGTATTTATAGAAAACACCTTAGAGTATACAAGCTGTCCTAGACTGAGGCAGGAGAATCATCATGAGTTCAAGGCCATCCAGGGCCACATCACGAGATAATGAGTTTAGAACTAGCTTGGAGTACACAATGAGATGCTGCCTCAAAAAGAAGAAGAAAGAAGAAAAAAGAAAGAAAGGAAGGAAGGAAGGAAGGAAGGAAGAAAGAAAGAAAGGAAGAGAGAAAGAAAGAAAGAAAGATGATGATGATGATGATGTAAGACATCCTGTCAGCTTGTTTCAACAAGGCAGTTCAGCAGTCTGATTTCTGAGCTTAATTTACTTGAAACATACCATGTTGCCCCAAAACTCAAATCCCCAAATAAACAAAGTTAAGGAGTCACATTGAAATATTTCAGCCATGCATCTAAGCAAAGCTCTGGCTCCTGGATGGCTGGAACGTGAAGTTGCCTAGTCTGTCATAAATATTCCATTCTTTGATGATCATTAAGAAGAGATCATATAACTTGGAAATACCCAATACTCATTTTCTATTTGTAGGCAATCACCTACATTAAGGCTATAGATTATGCACTACCTTACTATTTATTGTTTTAGTCTTGAGTAGTATTACTACATTCTGTGCTTTATCAAGCTAGCTATCAATACCACCTTGAAGATGATTTTACATTACAAAAAAGCAACTCTGAAGAGGATGCTGACCAGTTATTCTCCATCCTCACCAAAATCTATAAAAAGAGGAAAGACATTAGACCTTAGTGATTTTTGGAGACATCAGGGTGCAGTAAAACGGAAACAGGTTTTGGAGTCAATCAGATTTGAGTCTACAATGGGGTGAGCAGCAGAGAAAGGCCTGTCCCTTTTGCTTTCCACTCTAACAGCCAGAGGGGGTGTAATGCAACTGGCAGCTGTCACCCCCCTCGCTCTTGCTCTCTAATGAATACTAAAGAGTGCAGGTCTTACCACATCCTCAGTGTTACCTCAGTGGCAGCCTTGTAGGCCTAGCCACGGCACCAATCCCACCTCTCAGAACCAGCTACAGCAGCAGAGGAGCCGTCCTAGACTAGTCAGAGAGAAGATCAAGGAAGGTCAGGGCCCACTGTTGATATCCCTTAAACCTGCAAACCCCAGAGATCATTATCCACATAGTCAGCCCTCTTAAAGCCTCCTCAAAGTGGTAACAGTCATGCAACCAGCCCTGACATTTTTCAGAGACACGGAAGTGGTCAGCCAAGCATCCCCTTTTCCAGAAGGTCTGTTAAATTGTTGCCCTAACTTGTGTGGCTATCGTGGATGCACTCATTTGCTTCCAGGAAGATACCTGTCTTGGCAACAGCTAGCTTGAAAGTCACAATTTCCCGTATGACTCCACTCTGATCTTCACATCTACAAAACAGCACATGTGTGTCTGTTCCTGCTACATATAAGTGGTGCTGCCTACTGCTCTTTGCATAAGGAGAGGAAGGCTCCCTCCTGTGCATCACCCTGGTGCTGTAGCACAGAGTCCATCAAAGCCCTGTCCAGATGCTCTTACAAATCTACTTTTGATTCTTTTATTGGCACTGGTACACAGTAGGTCACATTTAAAAGAGCTATAACCACTAGGGTTGGATGGTCATAATGAGTGCTAAAGACAATGGCAGACACCAAGATCAACTTTTAAAGATAAGCAGATAACAATGGCGTTTGACAGAAACAGTGGAGAGTTGCATAGAATCTCAGAAAAGCAGTGGAAACTTCTGGAAGACCTCTGTAAAGCTGTTAAAAGCAACTATGAGTGGTTTAGAAACTTACCTTGATGTCCAAGAGCTACAAAGAGCTTAACAGTAAAGGTCAGGGACCACTAGCACGCAGAACCCCAAGTTGTCACAATACAGTCTGAGGGCCACCGGCACTGAAACACTGGAATTGTTAAAGGACTGCTCTATGCCAATTCATGAATTCCATCCAATGAGAACAAAGATCCCTCCCCTGATTAATGACAGCAGCTCGTAGGAATTACTAACTAAGATGCCCTGAAGTAGAATTCTCACACATAGTAATAGAGGAACTAACGACATTTGGCTCATGTTGTTTTGAAGACATTTTTTAGTGACTTGTTTCTTTTATATGGTAGAGAGAGAGAGCTGTGCACTTGAGAGTAAGGATAATTTCTTCACATGTTTCCCACTCATTAACTAAACATTCTTGAGTGAATAGGGCACTTTAAGAATGCTAAGACACAGTTTTCTTATATTAAAAAAAAAAAAACACTACCTTAAAAGAAAGAAATGTGGCCAAGGCTTAGCCTAGTCCTGAAACATGACAACTAGCCAACAGATATTAATTACCTCCTCTCTTGTATGGTAGCCATTTAAAGAACACCAGTTTACTTCTTTTACTCATGCATACTAATATCCTACCACAAGGTAACTAAAACCCGCTTCACTAAGGAACATGAACAAAAATATGTACACTTTGAAATTTTACTCATGAAGAATATCATCTAGGGACGAATTGTTTGACTCATATTTCCATCACTAAAGAATAAAAAAAAATGCCTCACAGAAACTTAGAATAAAATATTCTGTAGTTGTTTCACCTAGACACTGAGTGTCAGTCATACTATGATCACTCAACTGCTTAAAATTCTTCTACTTTTAGAATAAATTAAAAATAATCCTTTGTGTGGTGCATAGGACCCTTGATAGGTCTGAACTTCGCCCCGTTCTCAATTACACTCTCTTTAACTGCTATACTTGGTAACAGCTGACTCCTTACAATTCTTTGAGTATATGAAGCTCTTGCCTACACAGTTCCCTTTGCCTAGAATATATTTTTAAGCTGACCAATTCTTATTACTTCTCCTTTACCTAATTCATAGGTAATTATTATCATACCCATCCAACTCTGTTCTTTCTATAGTTCTCTGTTTATCCTGTTTCATCTACCACGAAGCATTTATCTAAGTTATAAATTTAATATTCATTAATGTTGAGTGAATAGGGTCAGACACAGAAGCTTAAATATTGCATGTTTTGTCTAATATGAGAAACCCAAAGCATAAATAAGTAAAAAAGCCTAATAGACATAGTAGGAAATAGGAAGAGAGATGTATGGACAGGGAGAGGGAGAGGGGATGTGGGAAAAAGAAAAGGAGGGGAAGGACTAGGGAAGCGAAACTGAAGCATATGTGATGTGTATAGGCAACAATTATTCAAGTTGAACGCAACTTTGGCGTTTTGCCAGTATGTTCTAATAAAAAGAATAAGTTGGGGGAAATGTAGTTATGTAATTATTTAGTATTTTCTGCAGACTCCACGAAGTAACTTGTGGCACTATGTCTACCTCTACCTCACACTCTTAAAGATCACTGGTGCTCATCAACAAGGTTAACTCTCATTGTATACTTAGTAAATGAAATTGCCAATGTTGAGTCACAAAGTACTGAGAAACTGCAAAACTATTTTATGCAAAATGTAAAACTTGTATGTATATTCTGTGTATATGATTAGGAGGATTAAATCCATGGCCTCACAAGCATCCTACCACTGGGGGGTACATCTAGTGATGAAGATATTTTTATCTTATGAAAAATATTCTGCTTTTATACCAAGAATGTAATTTAAAAACTAATTACCCAATGTTTATTCCAATATAGCTGTACAATCACACTATTTAATTAATTTCCTTATATACCAAGTATTAAATATTTAAGTTAATTATGTTAAAGTCATAGAATGACCACAG
Organism: Ctenodactylus gundi; assembly: GCA_004027205.1. Taxonomy (NCBI): domain Eukaryota; kingdom Metazoa; phylum Chordata; class Mammalia; order Rodentia; family Ctenodactylidae; genus Ctenodactylus; species Ctenodactylus gundi. The sequence continues at coordinate 39,910 of PVKB01005927.1, forward strand.
GATATTATCTACACTGGCTCTTGAAATTTTGAGTCAGATGATTTTGTCAAAAATTCCACCTCAAATTCATTATAAGACACCTACGAGCAGATAGCCCTCTATCTTCTAGGTACAAATGGCATCTATCTCTCAGGTATGTTAATGAAATATGTCTTCAAAATATCTGTAACGGGGCGAAACTAATCCTGATTTAAATACACTGAGATATGAGTGTCTGTACTAGTACAACATCTTTGTTTTCAATGAGTTGCTAACTGAGGAGACTGAGGTATTGTCATCTGAAGGTTATTCCCCAGACATGGTATAAGGCACTACGTAACGTAGACTATGAGCTGCTTCAGCAACGCAGTTACACATCTCTCTATTACAAAACCATAATGACCTTAGTAGCAGCAAGTTTTCAGACTTGCTATGCCTGAAAATTCGAACTTCAAGCCAGACTTTCGTAAGAGGTAAGTGTTGAGTGCTTAGAAAAAAATCTCAAGTCAGTTTTCAGAAGTATGCAACACACTGTTCACATTTCATTGAGCAAACACAGAAGTCTGTCATATGGGGAAAATTATTTTTTCCAATATTTTCAGTTCAATGAAAGATGAAATAGAATTGTTTAGAAGGGGGAAAAGAAAAAAAATCCTAAACATCCCAGAAACATTAATTAACTGAAGGTGAAGTATTTTTTTCTGCTTAAAAAAAAAGCAAAGCGCATTCATCCTTAATTTGACTCAATTTTTCTTTTTCAAAGTCCCCAAAAAGAAGACATCATATTTTACAAACCCCTCCTCACTTCTCATTGTCCAGCTGTTCAAACGTCATATATCCTGTGACATTTTCCCATAAGCTGTACTCTAAACAGAATGGATATTGCCACTGTGTACAGTTACAATCTGCTCCCTAGGTTGTCAGTGTTTTTTATTGTTAATTCTTTTTCAGCAAAGCTTTACCAACAGTATAAGCAGTACTTAATATGAACTTTACAACAAGTGAATGTATGAGAGAATGAGCAATTCAAAACATACGACTTAAGCATATACTGGTTTGTGTTTGACTCAGTTTATTAAGATAGACAATTATAGTGAATATATATCAGGTAGATATGTCTCTGCTGAGTTCTCATAACATCCATTGGGAAAAGTACCATATAAGTTGTTTATAACAGATGTTCCAAAAATTCCACACAGCAGCTCCTACATGAACTGTAGGGCCCCATATGTATGTGCATATGTGTGTGTGTGTGTGTGTGTGTGTGTGTGTGCATGTACATATTATATGCTATATAGATGTATATGGTACTCATTAATATGCATGTATAATGCACAGTAAATATACTATTGCTATATAATTTACTGTATATTACACATAAATATATATATTTGAATTATGTGCAGCCCACTCTAATGAGATAATGATTTTTCCTACAAAACCACTAAATGTAAATTCTCATTCAGCTAGTTATATGGCACAGACTTATGAATGTATCAGCACAGCACCAAGTCTTACAAAGGCATTGCTTCTTTAAAAGACAGAAACGCAGTCCGCTGACTAAAAGCTGCAAATAAGTATGTCTATAGCTCAGAGAAGATCATTACATGGACAAATTAGGAAGATTCACAATGATCAAATGATTTGACGCAAATATGACAAACACACACATCTACCAGTACCACCTGCCTAAAAGTAGAAGGCAAGGAAAAGCATCTTCCTTCCTTAAAGATTCATGTAACTGTGAAAGACAAAAATGTGTATTGTTCTATGCACGCCCCATAATGAGACCAACCACTTTATATCATAGCATGCTCTGGGGTTTTATAAATGATACCAAAACCTTTTGATCTAGTAACTCTACTGAGAAGAAAAAATGACTTCTCTAAAACTCCAGTGTAGCAGTTCATTAGGTATAATCAATAAATTGACAGTAAGAGCACCATTATAAATAAAATGATAAAAATTCATAATAAAAATGACTCTGCACTTTAGTTCAGATCTCTGTTGTCATTATTTGCCATTCGATTTCACTTACACATGCTAATAGAAGCAATAAGTGGGGAAGGTGAAGTAGGACATCATCCAAAATTATTTTAATTAGTTCTGGAAAGCGTATTTCCCTATTTTTCCCTCAGCAAGTTTATGCTATTAATTGTTCAGTTTTGACTACAACTAAAGCTTAACACAGGGATATTCTAGATGCCAGAGGGTAAGTCAACAGAGTTATTATTTTGCTATAGCTTATTCTTAAGCTATGAAAAGCATCAAAAATAAAAGGGGAAGAAGAATATTTTCTGAGTGCTCAGTATACCAAGTGCTGGTTAAGTGCTTCTAAATATTTTCACATTTTTTTCATATTATCCTGGAAGATAGATACTGTTCTGCCCATATGGTAACTATAAGCACTGAGCTCAAAATGACAAGCTTGTTCAAGGTCACAGAACCTACTAAGACATGCAATTATCAGAATATTAAGCCAAAAATGACATCAATTTTGGACAGACAGAAATACTGCAATTTTTTCAGACAATTGTCCCAAACATAGAACTTGTAGAAACTGCTAGAAATCAAGACATGATTTTTTTTTTTCACAGCTGACTTTTCCTCATCCACACTGCATAAAATGTTGCAGGGTGATAAGGAGATGCTCCCAGTCCACTGATGATGTGACATTCTAGGTTTATAAATCAAATGATGAATGCAGATTTCATATACTTCTGTTACATAAAAAGTAGCCACAGTTGTTTTAAAAACCTGTGAGTGAAATACTAAGTTGTATCTTCTTTAGGAAATAACATATTTTACACTTACAAATATTAAAGCATGGTGTCTAACATATATCGAATTTAAAAAATGGCAATTTATAGTAGCTAATCAAAACTAAATTAGACATTGCAGGATCATATGGTTGATATTGGCACTGTTTATCTGAGCAGTGATAAAGGACACAGGCTGTTCACTGGGAAGGTCCTAAGTAAAGCTGGGTTTTATTCTCACTGGGTCCCCTTTAGCCCACGTTACTCATCTTGTTGCTGAAAATATACTTGCAGCTGTCAAAATTTTAGTATCAATCAACAATCTCTCCCTAGCCTGGGCTTTGCTTTGCAAAAACATGGATGAAAAATAGATAAATCTGTCTTTCTGTGTATGTGTCTATGTTTACAATACCTGCCTGAGCTGAAAAAAAGACAATGACAGTGAACTGAGGCTAGGTATGCAGTAATTTTCACTAAAATGAACAGAATAGCACAGAATCACTTTAATAAATATGAGTCCTCAAAGCTGGCAAAGTCTAAAGAATTATACTTTTGATTTCAACACTGCTTCAAACTAGAAAGCCTATAAACCACCTAAAGTTCATCTTCAAGTCTACAATAAAAAGTCAGAATTATTCTCTTCTGGAAAAGTCCAATTATTTGTTCACAAAACTAAATATCTTAACTATAAATGGTAAGTAAAGTTGTGGTCTCTGGTTTCCCAGACTCTTGATTATTTAGGACCTTGATACAGAAGCAAATAGGACATAGAGACTAAATTATCCGTAAAGGAATACACCAGTGGATCATGAGAAACCAAAGGTGAGATAGCCAATGCCAACTATGTTATACAAAGCAGTGAAAAAATGTGCAACAGAAAAAAGGGATCATCATGGGGTGTGAGGGTGGGATAAAATTGGAGCAAGATGAAAGAAAGACAAACACCTGAAGGCAAGCACTTCAAGGGGGCCAAGGTGGCACAGAGAAAAGAAATGTCACATTTGCTCTGTCTTAGTTACTCATTTGCTACTTGGCTACAATACCAGAACATCCACAAACTGAGGGAGGATCCATCTATTTTAGCTCACCATTTTAGAAGTTCTCTGTTCACTGATGGCTGGCAGTGGTAGAAACACACAGCAGATGCAGAGCAAGAGAACTAACTGAAACATGGCAGACAGAAAGCCAAGTAGAGGAGGATGGGAGGAGCTTGCTTACAGGTCATGTCCCAGTGAACCACCTCTTTTTGGAGAAGCACCATTGTTTCAGCCCTTCTAGGCAGTCCTCACCTCTTACTAACAAACAGTTCCATAGATATGCTACTACATTCAAACAGATGAGGCATTAGGGACATTCCAGATCAAACCCATACCAACTCCTAACCAAAACAGAGCTGGAGGTGGCCTGCGATCCCTTTCCAGTAAACCAACAGTGTTCTTGAGCTCCCATGAGGGAACTTATTTGTCACAATTGATATTTCTTGGCCAACACACTGCTCAAATGCATCCAAAGACTCCCTATTTGTGCTGCATATTTTTTCAAAGACCAAAAGCCAACTAGAAATGAACATCATAACTGTAGCTCGCCTTCTCAATCACGGCGTGATTTTATGCCAAACAACTCTAATTCTTTATATTTCCGCATTCCTATTCTGAAAAGTGAGCAAAATCTGATCACAATGATTTGACTTACATGTCAGAAGTTAGGAGAAATGCTGAAGCTACTTGAGAAATGGGCATACTGTGCATAATTCAAGGATGCTACTAAACAGATGCCAGCTTGGGGGCATTAAAAGCAGCTCTGGCAACTTTAAATAGCTATGATAGCTTCAGAGGCTGCTCTAGGACTCACACAGCAGGGTTTATCCACCAGGAGGCTATGACTCACTTATTCTCCCTACTCCGCGATGTAATCTGACACAGTATATCCCCTAGACATTTCCTGCTGTTAGCGCTCCCATTTCTATTTCAGAGTCTTTTAATTTGTATTTTCCCCAAATGGCTTATGTCTGCTTGTCAAGTGGGATTCTCACCTCATTTGGAACTCCTGCCTCTTTGATAAAGAAGGGTAGGCTGGCAAGAAGAGCTGGCATGCCTCAGAAGCCCATGTAAGCAGTCAACTGCTCCTTTTTAGCTAAGTGTGATGTTTCCACAGCACCAGCAGAAAGTGGAACAGTGTAGTCTTATTAATATCAGATTCTCGACAAAAGGCGAGTGGGAAAGTCTTTGTCATCTTGACAAGATACGTATGTGCACGAAATCCTCAACTTCACTGTAAACCTTAAATCTTGCACTAACACATATCAATAAAATGGGGAAACATATCAGATTCTCATGCTCAAAGGCTGGTAGGACTGTCTTGTGGATGGTAAGACTGTGGAGGGCAACTAGCTGCTCTGATATGATTATGGTGAGTGCATATCTTGAAATTTATTTGTATAATGCCCTTGAATTTAAGGTTCAAGAACGTGTGGTTTCTGTTCACCTGTAGCAACACCATCAATGTTTGCGAATCTTCTACTTCTCGAATCAAGATGCAACGGACTTAGAGTCTCAAATCTGTCACAATTTATTCTGACATACTGGGTGACTTATCAGGGTGAAATTCAGATTCTTTTCCATAAGATTAAGACATGTAAGAACCTAGCTCCGGGTGATGACCTAAGCATTAAAACAGGAAATGCAATTGTAAGAATCAGATATCTGGGCTGAGGGTATATAACTCATGATTAAAACCTCATGCCTCCTAACGTGCTTAAAGGCCTGGGTTCCATTCACTAGGACCACGTTTTTTTAAAAAAAGAAACAGCTGGGTATGGTGGCGCACTCCTTTAATCCTGACACTTAAATGGCTGAGACAGGAGGATTTCTATGAGTTTGAGGTCAGTCTGCGATACATAGTGTTCAGGAAAGTCAAATACAAAGTGAAACTGCCCTCCACCACCCCCCCCACACCCTCTGAAAAAGTTATAGGTGCTAGTTATATGTAATTCCACATAATATGCCAGCTGTTGTGGCCATCATCAAATGAGAGCTGTTTTTATTTTTAATTAATATTTCAAAGTGATAAATCATAGTTATGTACCATGGTAGCATTCAACATCATGCACTGATATAAGTGGCACAGAACTGAGACCAGAGGGTAGGACCTACTGGCCTCCAAATGATACTTTTAACGATTTGTTTTTTCTTCCCTGTGGCTACCTAAAATGGTCAGCAGGCGGCTATAGCTACAGCAGACTCCTCACAACTGCTATGGGAGATATTTGTCTTGACTTCAGAAAGCTTTAGTTACCAATCTATCCCAGAAGACCCCACTCTTCTGCTGTCCTCTTCTACCAGATCCACAAAGAGCACCTTTCCTTCTATGACCAGACGCAAAGGGCAACACTGAGGCCAAGTGTGGCCACCACATACCTTCTAGATAAGTATCATTCCCATGTCTCACATGGTCTTCCACCATATTGCAACAAAAGTCCTAATAAATGCTATTTTGGATGGCATAGGTTGTGAGGATTTGTTATTTATAGCTTGAATACAGAAGATTTGGCTGATACACTCAGACCTAGTAACGTGAAAGGCCAATGGATCTTAAAGCAACTTGCAAAGGGCTGATAAGAAGAAGGCAGCAAGCAGCCAAGGAATAGTGGAGAACCATGGGAAGCCACCAACTTAGATGCACAGAAAGAATTCCCATGGGCTACCAGGAGCTGTTGGAGCAGGATGCCAGGATAGTGGTAGGGGTCTAGTAACACTGTGTGTAATTGAGAGCTGCTATCATTCAAATCTCAGAACCCTTAAACACTGAAAGAGCCACATTTTGTCTATTTGTGATTTCCATCCAAACTGAGAAAAAGAGCCCTGAGCTGTGTGGTGACAGAATGATTATAGCAATATAACATACCGTCTATGGCGTAGTGGTTAAAACACTTGCCTAGAAAACACCCCGCCCAGGCTTTGATTCTGCAGCATCATATAAACTGGGTTAGTGGTGCATGCCTGCAGTCCCAGCACTGAGGCAGGAGGATTGCTGTGAGTCCAAGGCCAGCTGGGACTACAGAATGAGACCCTGTCTCACAAAAATAAATAAATAAATACATACATACATAAAATTTAAATTGTAGCCTTAATTTGTATAATACATGATTATTAACTAGTGACTATAATATACAGAAAGAAATCTATTCCTATTGCTCAGAAAACACTGCAACCTTTGGCCAGCATCCTCCAATCCAATATTCTCACCTCCTCCCTCTCCTCAGATACTGGTCATCACCACTTCACTACTCCTACAAGTTCAGCTTTGAGATTCCACATATAAGCAAACCATGCAGTAGACACTTTTTTTCATTAGCGCACGTGCATTTTGTTCTGTCAACAGAGAACCATGTAATTGTCATTCACTTCTGAGTCACAATAAAATCCACTTTATTGTGTCTTAAGAAAGAAAAAAAATATAGGAATGCACATTCTCAACACACACATGCTGACTGCCAGGACATTTGTTTTTGTGTAACTCTTTGTGGCTCTGTACCAAACATTTACAAATCTGTTTCTTTTACATTGAAACAAAAATTTCAGCCTGGATGGTATCTGGGATACATTTCACTGTGATATTACAGGAGGATATTTTTTCGAGGTAAATGATCTTCCATCCATGGTTATCCTATCCAGTTCTGTAATTACGTTATAACCAGAACTTGAAACATAGCAGTCAATGCTCCTAAGGCCAAGCCAATAAACAGTTATAAAAATACAGAATTACTATAACCCAACACAGTTTCAAATAAAAAAGTCTACTATGTAAGTTAGACTACTTTCATTTTCACCTGGTTCATGTGTAGAAGGCCATAGTATTTTGGATGAGCTTAGACCCTGTTACAATCATTCAAGAATGTTAATGACCTCTACAACATTATATTTCTGTTGTACTATAGCAAAAAAAAAAAAAAAAAAATCTGGTTCCATTTAATCACTCTGCTCAGTACATTTTATAGTGACATTTGCCTTGCTTCTTGCTTAAATTTTCATTGGGTAGCCAGACATCTAGATAATCTCTGATTAAATTCAATTTATAAGCATCAATTAAATATTGACTGAGAGCTATTCATTTCTAGCTGTTTCATGAGCAAAAAATTAATGAAGAGACATTAAGAGGGACTTAGGCCTTCAGTGAATAAAAGCTTTAGAAATGCCTTGAAAAAACCAATCAGAATTCTATTTCCTCTCTTCTTTATTTAGGCCTACTTATTCTGTCTTTATCTTACACTTGTACACAGCACTTTGCAGCAACTGTCTACCTCTTTTTGTTCAAAATTATTAACATCGGACCAGATTTGTCTTTGGGTACTTTCTGATGTTCCTTTTATTTCACTGTCTTTAACTACTTGGTGGAGGATTTTACTTTCCTGCTATTTTTCTCCCTACAGAGTACATATGAGGTTAAGACGATTATTCACCAGCTGTGTCTAACCACCTGTTCTCCAAATCCCTGGTTTTCAAGCTCTTAAGAACACTGCTGAGATACCTCAGTTTCTGTCATTACCAACACGGTTAATCTTGTACTTCCTAAGGCACCAAGCTACTTTGAAGATTGCTGTAATGAGGGCTCTCTTTGAAAGTTTCATTCTCTTAGAAAGGATCTACTTAAGTTCATCTTATCTGTAATCTTGTATTTCCAAGGTGGACAAAAAGGTAGAAGCATCATAACGACCTCTTGGAGTCCCACTCTGTCCTTGACCTTTGAGACCAGTGCCTGTCTCACTTTAACACACATCTTAAACCAGAAGTGTGGATCGTTCTAACTCTTCTACACACAGAACCGGTAGTTTCACTGGAGATATAGTGATGGCAACCCACTGGATGAAACGTCATCCTTAGCAGATAAACTTGATTTCTTCTCTTCTATTTCAGTGCACCAGTTCTCCCATTAAGCATCTCAAATTTCTCTGGCTTGTATCTGGTTGTTTGAGTGACTGTTCCCAAGTCCTGATACTATCCCATTTGCTCTTCATTCGTAACCTGATCTCACTTTGTATCTGTGTGCCTCCACTGGATAAGAGTACTCGAGTCTACACATAAGCAAAATCGGAGCTATGTGCATAGTCTCAACAAAAACTGTTAGTTTCCACCTCCAACTTGGATTTCCAATTTTTTTTTTTTTACAATGCTCAGACAAGTGTATCGTTTTTTCTTAAATTTACACGGCTAAATCATGAACTAACAGCTACTGAGTTTCTGTGTAATATTTGTTAGCATTTCTTTGGGATACTCAAATGATAATGTTTGTAGGTTCTGACCTCCTTTGTTTATTGTATTTGATGCTATTTTATTTATTCACTTACTTTTTTCAGTGCTGGGAATCAGACCTGAGGCCTCACAATTAGTAGGTAAGCACTTGATGACTGAGCTGTACATACCTGCAGTTAGGTTGAAAGAGGGGATTTTGAATGAATTTACACTATTTCCTGAGTGACCCACGACATCTACATTCCTTTATTTATTTATGAATAGAAAAGCACATCTGAACAAAACTGTTTTAAAACAATGTTTTTTCAATTCTGTCAAGATTCCATATGCCTGAGCTTAAACACCACAAGGGAAACATGCACGTAAATCTCTTTTCTGTATATAGGAAGCGGTAAAGAAGTCTTACATTGGGAAGCTATTTAAGAAAGTACTTTGAAGCAATCAGCAAAGGCTTTATGGGGACATTACCTCTGAGATCCTTAAAATGGTAACTCTTACTTCATTCAATTTTAATTTAAAAAGACATGATTGCTATTTAGACAAATTTGGTGAAAAGCTATCTTTCACAATAATGTAGGTTAAAAATTCTGTAAAAATTAAGAGTTAAATATTGAAGCGGGGGGACAAAGTAGAATGGGACACATTTATCTAAGACACTGAGTTTCAGCTTATTGTATAGATGGGAAATCTTGAGTCACAGACATTAATGATTTGTCTGACATGATTTAACTGATAATAAATTAAAATGAAAACAAGGGACCAGACAGTTATTTTTGTTCCTATTACTTTCTACAGAAACATGAGTTACCAGAGCACTGTGGGCAATGTAACTTGAAATTTTTTATATATTAGAAGAAATTGATGTTTGAAATTTTCTGCTTCGGAAATATGGTGGACACAGAGGGCATAGACCAGTGGCCAATAACAGACATTGAAAAATAAAAATCAAAAGAGTTTTTTTTTTTTTCGTTTTAAAACAACATTCCACCCAGCTAAAATAAAGCCAAGGGAATATTGAAGGTGTCACAAATGAATTAAGGAACCAAAGAGCAAGCGAATTTGCTGTTGGTTTAGAAATACAGAGGTTCTTCCTATGGAATATTAGGATGACAAGCCAGGGAATGAAAGGCGAATGGGAGAACAAGGACACAGCCGTGACTTTCAGGGGTACGGATCTGAGATTCCTCAACAAATGGCAAACCCCTTAGAATCATAACAGATACTAGAAAAATTATGCAAAGGGTAGAAATAGAAGTGTGGGTCTTTTTTTCTCTGGACTTACCACGACCTTTGTAAGAAACTGAAAATTTGGAGATAGAGATGGAGTTTATTGACAGGGTACATGCCTACATGTACGCAGTGCTAAGCTAGGGACTGAGCCCTGATTTCAAGTCCCAGGAATGCCAGAAAGAAAGATGAAGAGAAGAAGGGGAGAGAAAGGGAAAAGACGGAAAGAGAAGAGAAGGGAAAGACAGGGATGGGATGAAAAGCAAAGGAAAGGGGTAAGCCTGGGACAAACATGAGTATGTGAGTGTGTGTGTGTGTGTGTGCACGTGTGTCTGTGTGTCTGTCTCTCTATCTCTGTCTACCTTTACCTATCATCTATCAGTTTGAGACAAATCTGTCTATTATCTATCTATCTATTTACTTGAGGGAGGCTCTCACTAAGTTCTAGGTTGCCACTTTAGGTTCCTAGTTATGATCTTCCCACTTTACCTCCCCAGACTGTAAAGCAAATCCTAAATACATACAGAAAACCAGAGCAGCGCACATGTAAACAGGCAACAGTTTGACTAACGGCACTACGACTATTAACATGACTAACTTTCCCATGGTGAGGAAAGGTAAAACTAATGGAACCATGTCTTTAATATTCTGAGGGGTGACACACACCATCAACTAAGAATTCCAAACATTATCCAAAATTTTGGCCAAAGTGCTGCCGTAGTTTCTCAGTACTGGGACAGAATATCTCACACCCACAACTCAAAAGAGGAAGCTTTATTTTTAGCTCACAGTTTCAGATGTTTTCAATCCATTCAGTACAGCCTGCAATGGTAGAAACATGTGCCAGAAGCTACCAAGAAGGAAAAGCTGTTCGCCCCATGGCCATCAGAAAGCACAGAAAGTGAGGAAGGTCAGAGACAGTGACTACCCTTCCAATCAAAGCCCAGTGATCTTCCCGTTCCTAACAGGCCCCATCTCCCACCAACACGTGAAATTCATGCATAATTTCATATACATAAACACATGAGGTTTGGGGGAAATATTATGGAATGAAGCCATAGCATGTGCTATTTAATGATAAGCAAACATTAAGGATTGATTACAGAAAGAATTTACTAAAATAAAAATGTAATGGTTATCTCAAGTCCAAAAAAACAAACCAGTTAAAGGAAATGGGATACTAGTAGGAGTAATAATGAAAGATAAACTGATAAAAACCAATGAATATTTATGTATTTCTCTTGCCTTTTAAATATTACAATAATAATTACTAATTGGAATAAAAATAGAGTTGAACTAGAAAACTGCATGAACAGTAACTTGGAACTTAGGGTGGCACAATTAGAGGGTTTTATGTTGTATTTGGAACTCTGTACAAAGTTTGGCATTATTAAATTGTACTATGAGGAAGCTTACAAAAAATTGGAAGAGTAAATTTTTTTTTTCAAAAAAGAAGGAACAAAGAAAATTCACATAAGAGGTTAAAAAACATGCTGAAATAAAATACTCAATAATGGAAAGAGTGGTTAAGATATTTCAGGAAGCAAAACAAATACAAACAAATTCAATTTACCTATGAAAAAAGAAAATCAGCATGAAAAACTATAACTACTAGAAGGAGATAGCCCTACAGTAAAACTTAGGGGTTGAAAATAACATAGAAGAGGAGTCTCAGGTATAGCTAGTTTAAATAAAACAATCATGGCAATACATCTTATAAAACACTATAATAAAAAGCTTTAATAAGCAAAGGCGAATCATGCCACGATTATCCAAGACTCAGTTGTCCAAATTAATTGAAGTCCAACATCAATTTATGATAAGGTGCCTGCCGAGGGTCCTACAAAATCATTAACAATGCAGAAAAAGATATTCATATCACTGATTTCTGTTCATTACTTTACAGGACTTAGCACAACTTCCACTATGTCTGCTCCTGTATTCTCTGTCATCACTAATAAATATCAAATTCAACATCCCTGGGACATAAAGAATTTTATTTACCACAATATCTCTGTTCCTGAGATAGATTGTGGCATGTTAGTTGGCTCCCCCAGAAATCACTGATGAGAGAAATAAAAATAACTTAAAGCGTGTTGACCTGAAGTATGGCATAAATCTACTCACTTTTTCTTAAGGAACATTATGAGGCAGCTATTCGGTCAAATAAAACCATTCATATCGACTTTTTATAATTAAATTTCTATATTATAAACTATATCCCTGTTATAGTCCAATTATTGTTTACATTTCCATGCTAAGATTTTCGTTTTAATTTCCAAAAATAAAAAAAAGGTTAAAAACGTTCTCTACAACATTGCTGAAAGGACAAAAAATATATAAATAGCAAAAATAATGGACCACTGATATGCACATATTCAGGCAGCAGATTAATTTCATATTGAAAGCAGCTTAAGAGGCATTCACAAGCACATGCACAGAGACGTTTTAATGGAAGGCCATGGGGATGTGTTCTCGAAGTTCCAACATCTCACACTTGGTATGTTAATGCTCCTCTCCACACAGGCAACACTACCTAATGAGGAACTAATGCTAAAAGAATAAAAATCATCTTTCTCTGTTAAATATTTCCCCGCTCTATCAAAAGTCCCTCAGGAGCTGATTAAGATCATTAAGTGCTCACAGAAATTCTCACCGTTCTTTTCATTCTGGCCAAGATGCCCACGAGAGGAAAGCTAACCCTGGAATAGTTCAGCTGCCAAGAATCTAATGTTATAGCTAATATTTACAATGAAATAACACTAATGATAATAAAGTATCAATTACAGAGCGCCTGTTTTCTAGCTGGTACCACACTGCTTGGCACTTATTTTTTCTAAGTTAACACAATGGAATTAATATCTTTATAGTTTTTAAAACCTGAGGCTTAGACAGGTATTCACTGAAGAAGTCAAAATATGAACAATATCTCTGACCTCACCACCCCTAATCTTGGTATGAAACACTAAATCTTGACTATGAACAGTAAAATTTGTTCTCTGGACAAGTAACCAAAACATTGTGGAAGAAGAGAGCATGCATTCATTTGAAAAAAAAAGATCACCTGCATATTTTATTATATTCCCTAGTAAACATAGCTAAAGATAAAAGTTTACTTCCCTATAACAAGCATTTCTTTTGCATTACATGACTGGCAAATCCATATTTTATAAAATCTGCCACTCATGGAGAATTTGGTAATTTCTAATATAGTCATCACTATAACTGAATTCCAGAACATTTTCATCACAACTGTCCCCTGATCCTTTGATAATTAGCAGTCATTTCCTCTTCCTTTCTTTTCTAACTTCCTGGAAATTTCTAGACTATGTCATCTGTATAATTTTGCCTATTCCAGATATTTTATCCCTTGACACTCTTAGTGATGGTCTGTGTAGGGTTTCTTTTATGTATAATATTTTCAAGGTTCATCCATCTTGCACCTCATTTCTTACTGTATTTTAATTGTTAATCTAGCCAAATGAAGAGGAAAATTATTTAAACCCATGTAGCAAAGAATGTAACTATTGTCCATTTTTCTCTATGTGTAGTTTGAACTGAATTTTGTGACATTAATGAGGCAACCTAATACGACACAAGTCCATGAATAAGGCCATTATCTCTTACACTGTCTTAGAGAGAGTAGGGAACCTGCTCAAATATTAGAGTGAAAATTGGAACAAGGGGCTCTGAACATAAAGCCAATGGATACATGACAGCAACACCTAAGTGGTCCATTCAACCACTGAACTTATCATCTTTATTTCATCAGAGAACAGCACTTAGAAGCTGAGCTAAATATCCACACTCCACTGACTCAGGTATCTTCAAATAGCTGAAGATATTTAACTCAAATTGCCAGTACAGTCCTAAAAGAAAAAAAATGATACACTGTGATAAGATTATGGAGCTGAAGGGGAAGCAGCTGCAGTATGGTTATGACCTTCTGCCATCTGAGAATGCAGCAACAATCAGGATATAATACATTTAATTTTTCTTTTTTCTTCTTCTTCTTCTTCTATATTGAGGCTAGAATCCAGGGAGCAATGAACTACACTGCCAGTTTACCCACTCCCACCCTGCCACTTATTTTATTTCAGGACTGTGTCTTTCTAAATAGCCCAAGTTGGCCTTGAACTTGAGAACATCTTTCAAGGACCTCTGAAGGAACTGGAAACTATCTTTTTTTTTTTTTCTTTTAAATGTGAAACCTGCTTATTTCTAAATGTTAGCTACAAATTCAACTTTATTTTTGGCTTTGAACTTCGATGTTTAAAAAACACAAATATTTAAATCAAATATATCATCAGTGTGTGCGTGCGTGCGTGTGCGTGTGCGTGTGTGTGTGTGTGTGTAGCCTACACTACCCCATAGGCACCTTTGTGACAAATAGGTGAGTGGGTACCAGCAAATTCTTTAAGAAGAATAATAAAAAAGGTCAGAAAAATTTCCCCATTTTATTGATAAGTACAAGTGCACATTTTAAAGTTCACACAGATCTTGAGCATTCTGTGCGCATACACATCATGGTAAAGTCCGAAGACCTTTCCCTCTCTCCTTTTGGCCCTCCCCTATACCCCTCCCTCAGATCCCATTATTTTCCACCTTAAGTTCCATTAGATAAGGCCATGTGATCTGGGCTTCTGGCCTTCTCTTTTCTAGTCTTGATTCTGGAAACATCCATCGGCTTACATTTTGAGACAGATGAATTACAAAAGGAAAGGTGCCACCAAATTTCCCAGTGGTACCATGAATAATTTATGAGGATGGCCTCTGTGCATGCACTGCCAGGTTCTGAGAAGGCCACCATAAGCCAAATGATGTGGTTTGTGGCTTCGAAAGCTCATGGTGGGAGAATAATTCAAGCAAATGAGTAGAGCACAAGGGCATTATTACGTTGCTTACAATGTGTTGGAAGGAAGCATCTCCCACACAGAAAAGCCAAAAGGTGGAGAACTGTTACAGGAGGAAATAAATTTTCAACTGGTAATAAAAAGAACTGACAAGCAAAGATGACACGCATAGCAAGGGGAAGGAGAGTAGATTATCCCAAGAAGAAGAAATGGAAATAATGAGAGGAAGTGGGAATACACCGTATTTTAGCAATTCAGAGAATTTCAGGCAGGTAGGACTGGGGGAAGCAGAAAAGGCTAATCAGCAAAGCCGAATCATGCTGTGCTACGTAAACTCCTGTTCAAATGCTGAGAATCAATCCAGGGAAAGAAGGGAACAAAGAAAGATGAAATGTTGGTTGTGATGATCTGAACAAATTTAAGAAGTTACTTAGGACAATCGTATCTACTAAACTTAATGGGAAAGACTGTATGCAGGCAAGTTTAAAGAGGTACAAAGAAGAAAAGTTAACAGAATGATTAACAACTCTAAGAATCTACTGATATAATGTTCTCCCATAAAAAGAATGCGGATGATCAGAGGCACAATATCCTGAACACTCAGCAATAAATCAACGCTTGATTCATCTCCATACCCAGACTAAGGGAATTCCAGAAGAGGTGGCCAAAACATTTGACCTCACAAACTCACGAGGATACATGTTTGTTGTTTCCATTCACTGAGTTTTAAGGTGGTTTGTTAATGAACAACAGAAAATTGATTAAAGAAGTTACTAAGTCCTCGTTTAAGAAAAATATATGAGGGATCAAGTGAAGTAAGTTTCCCACTACGATGGGTAATTAAAACTCTGAGTTATTCATCAGAATTTACTCAACGTCATGAACCCTGGTATTGAATAACTCATTATTTTTAGTGTTTATCTTGTTTGAGACAAAAGTTGAGTGTCAAGAGATTAGTACACTATCAAAATAAGATGATATATATATATATATATCTTAATACAAAGAATCCTTCCTCCACTCCATCTCATGTTAATTTTTTTCTGATAATGCCCAGTAAGTCATAATTAATAGTAATGTGCCTCAATTAACATCTAATGGAGAGTAATATTATGGGCTAATTACCTGTCCCAAATGATACAATAAAATAGTATTTATAGAATCTGTAAAGGTGGTCTTGTTTAGAAAACCAGTATTTGCAAATATAATAAATTCAAAATGAGGTCATCCTGGATTAGCATGGACCTTGATCAGCAATCAGTGTCTTAAGAAGAACCGGGAAGAAATTCAGACACACTCACACTCACACACACACACACACACACACACACACAGGCACACTGGCACTTGCACGTGTAAGCGCGCATGCACTGTGGAGAGGGCCATATACACACAGGGGTAGAAATCTGAATGATGAATCTACAAACCATGCAACATGAAAACCTGCCAGCAAACACCAAAATTTAACAGAAGGAAGGAAGGCCTGGGTACCTTCCATGAGTATACAGTGCCGATGATGCTTAGATTTAATACTTCTAACTTCTGTAATCTTCAGAGAGTACAATTTGTTGCTTTAAGGCACTTTTTTTCCTTATTAGAGTGGTATTAGAAAACTAAAATAGATTTCGTTATTATTTTTCTAGATTCACATTTTATTAAGGAAAATATATGCATACAGTGTAGACAATGAGTTTGATTGTTCATGTTTTATCTGTTACGGCCTAATTATTTAGAGGATTTAGTATACATTTATGTTGACTTTACTGCTAAACCATCTTCTCCTGTGAAAGCATTTGGCAAAAGTTCAACAATGTTTAGTCCGAATATTCTAAAGTTTTGGAATTACCAAATTATTCTGAATCTCATAAAAGGGACCTCAAATGCACTCTCTAGAGAGGTGGAAACAGTCTTTGTTTTCTAATATGGAGCATTAATTTATGTAACTTCACTCCCTTCATTAATTTAAGCATTCCCCAAAACACAACAAATGATCTCCTGGTATCCTTCTGAAAGAAAATGCTCATTATGTTTCCATAGAAACCAAAGATGCTAATCAAATGTGAAATACATGTACATCAAATCTTACCTTTAGGGCAGCCCGAGGAGCCACATGCTGTGGAGATACTGTATGTCAAAGATTCCTAAAATAAAAACAGGAATGCACAAATAAATACATTTTTCAAGACAGGTTTATATGTAGTTGATGCTTAACTATAATGTTCCTTTTCTAAAATTATCTTAAGAAGTCGGCACACTTGCTGTGTGTTTCCACCTTAATATATTGGCCTAACTAGTGCTGGGATGCCAGGATGCCCTCTCAGCTTGGCCCCTCACTAGCTCTATAACGTTCTATAAAATTCCTATATTCTGGGCTTCTCTTATTAGAGAAATGATATAATATTTAATCTTCTGAGTTCGATTCACTTCTCTAAACATGATCGTCTCAAGCTGTGTCTATTTGCCTACAAACCCTCCAATCTGTCTCTCTTTATGAACAAGTACCACTCCATTGTGCATATATACCACTATTTTTGCATCCACTGGTCTGTTGGTGCGGATTTTGGTGTCTCCCACAGTTTAGCTGTTGTTGGTTGTGCTAGTACAAACGTGGGTATAATTTTCTTTTTTGGCTTCCAAGTTCAAAATCTGAGAAAAGTGACATGGTTCAATTATTTACCAGTCATATAAACATCAGCAATTCTTAAATTGACTTCACTTCAAAATTAAGGACAATGACATTATTTCTCCTCAAAGAATTATCCTAATTCTTAAATTGATAGATCAAAAGCAAAATACAGATAGTCTCTCTACATTATTTAGATGAATACCCACTATTAGGAGTGCTACTCTTTCACAATAGTAGGGTTGTTCATACTTTACAGATAGTTTCATACTGATTACACATACAAACAGCAAAGTCAGCATTTAAAGAAACATATATATTCCAAAAACACTTGCCCAACATATAAAATATTAATTATATTCACTCCTTTCATTTTTGCAATTGATCACACTTGGGACCCAAACCAAAAATCTTTACCTGTTGTATGGGCTAAGTAAGGTATCAAGAAAATATTTATTAAATTAGGTAATTGCCATGAAGCAAGGAACACCACCAAACAAAATAGAAAGCAGAGAAACAGGGAAGAAAATCAAACTATTGAATCTCCAATAAATTCTTCATTAAGCCAGAAATACATACATATATTTTTTGAATTACAACACAGTCTACAGCTTGGAAAGCTGAAATTCTTGGCATGGAAGTGCCTCTCTGTGTGAAACCAGGGAAAGAAGACTTTCAGCGGACTCCAGAGTTGAGACTGTGCATGCCCCACTAACAATCCCCATGGGAAATGAGAGATTGAAAATGAGGTAAAAAGTGAGAAGAAGCTACATTTCTTGGCTTTTTAAGTCAAGTCTCTAAAACATCAGACTTTGTGTGTGTGTGTGGGGGGGGGGGTACTGTGGATCAAGTCTAAGACCTTCACAATGAAGTATATTCTCAGTATCCTAAGCCAATTTTGATTTTTGAGCTAGGTTCTTGCTAATTCACCAACTTGCCTGGCTTGGGCTTGAACTTGTTATTCTTGCACCTTAACCTCCCAGAGAGCCTAGATTACAGCCCTGTGCCATCAGACCCAGCTTGTACACCTTCTTTCATGAGCTACTTTAAGGTTTTATATGTCATTACTAAATGATAGCAGGCGAGAAGGTGTGAAGCTACCAGAAGCACACATTCTGTGAATATTATTAAATCTCAGCTTGTACTCAATCAAACCAAGAGAGACATACGTTTGAGCAATTAACAACAACGACAACAAAAATTCAACAACAACAAAACCAACATTTCATCAGGCGAACGACGACATATTTACAAGGAAATCGCTATGTAAAAATTCTCTTGGCACCTAAACTCATCATGGTCAACTGTTTCTTTTTATCACAGTTCAACAGCTTTTATATTGATGATTTCTTTTATTCAAAAAATATTTACTAGGAGACTGTCAAAATCAAACTCCTCTGCCACATTCTCCATTCAACAAACAGACAAAAAACATCCAAAAATATGTAAAAACAGTAACAGAATACTATTTTTGAAATAAGGCTTTTGCTAAAACCATACTAGTTCAGGATTATTAGCGGATAATGTATTGTAGTAATGTGTTACATTCAGCAAAGCTTCCTAGCCTGGCACAAATCACAAAATATTTATCACTCTTCCCCATGCTACCTCAAGAGACACACTTTTCATTGTGGGAGAGTACAAAAGTCAGTCTTTTTAAATTGACTGGCCTAAGAGATGTGAGTTTAGTACAGCACAGCTCTGGGTGTGTGGGGCCATGGGCTCCAGACCTTAGGGAGCATGTCTGGTCCCTGGATCCTTCCCCACATCCTGCTGCCCTGATGCGAGTGGCTGTGCTCTGCTACATCCTTTGAGGAGAGCCGTTCTGCTTTGAAGCTAACTGTCCAGGGACTGCAACCTCCCCAACTGTAAGCTAATCTAAATCTCTCTTCCTTTAACTGGCAGGGACAGGTATTCTTCTCAGCACTAAGAGAAGTGACTAATACATGGAGGGTGTAGGCGTCTCTTCATCAGTTTGACGATGTAGATTAACATAACCTGGGAGAAATGGGCACTCCTTAAGTGTGCTGACTGCTTTAAAGGTTCCAACACACAGTCCAACATAATGTAAAGGATGTGTTTTAAATTCACAGTGCATTTTCATGACTTTCCTTTAGAAGAAATTTTTAATGCTGCTTAGAGTGGCGTTTAGAAGTTCCTGAGTTATAAATAAGAATTATTTATTTATACCTCATTGAAAGAAAGCTGAATAGCTATATTCTTATTGGAAGAAAAGAGATTTAGTTCAAATTCTCATCTCCGATCTGCCAGCATGCACAGAGATGAACAGGCATATGAATAATGACTTTCACTCCTTGAAAGGGGTAAACACATGAGATTTCTTTCTGTGCACTTTTGCACTGCTCTACATGAGTAAGAAAACTGTACCTATTATGCTGAATTGGCTAAGAGCCTCTTCTTAGATACAATATAAGGTAGGACTTTTCATTTTTATTCATACTCTTTGATGTCAGCCATCTCTTATACATAAAATGAGCCTAATAACTGCTTTTCTACCTCATTCTGTTGCTTGAGGAGAGACAGATTATATGAAGAATCATCCCCAGTCCATAACATACATATAACAAATACTATCATTAATTTAATAATTTTTAAAAATAACTGAAAACCTAATTCATTTTCCATATTCATATCAGATAGATTACCTATTGTCATACTATAAGCTGTAGTTAAGCCTTATAGATATTTATAATAAACTCAAAAAAATCACACACATGAACAGATACAAAATTAGTGTAAGTGAAGAGATGAATCTCTCTCTGGCCAGAATGTTGACTACTCAGTGTTTTGCAAATCCGCTATTGTCAACCTAAATGCACTAATCACATTTTAAGGCAAAAGTACAGGAATCCACAAACCTGCAGAGCTTCTAAGCTAAAAGCAAACAGGAAGAGATAGCAGATGGCTAGGCCTGGGTCAAAAGGATGATTAGAGGCTACAGAGCAAAGCATCCTAATTTAAATCATTTTTTCTAAATACTTCAGAACCAAAAGTTACATTGGCTAGTTACTGTGAACAAAAACAACTCTTCCCAAGTGACTAGGAAAACCACGAAGATTTTTGTTAGAATATCATATGAGACATCTCTAATGCATTTGGTTCGCACAGACATTGCATGCAATATCATGAACAAGAAAAGGTTGTCTTTTTGGATTGCATACTGAAGTAACTCATGAACTTACCTACATAATATAAGAAAATAAGATCATTATTAATTATATATCCTTAATAATTATATTTACTTATTTGACACAGTATACATTTCTGTGGATACAATATAAAGTACATAAAAAATTACAAACAAAAATAAAATATAAAAGATAAAACATATAAAAATCTAAACATAGATTTGAACATAATCTTCCACATTTAATTGCTAAAGGAACTCAACCAAGCTGTTCAGTTTCTTATCACTCAGAGTCCTCAGATGTACAAGTAAACCAATACTAGACTAATTTGAAAGCAGCTAGTAAAGGCAGTGATAAAATATATAAAACTAATCTGACCTATAGCAAGCTTTTCATAAACGATTCCTATTATTATTAACATAACTGTGAAATGCATGAGAAGCATGACAGAGGAGGAAAAGAGCTGTCATTCAATAATCATTCACAGTCGGAAAGGCACTGCAGATTAAAGTCTCTGCCTTAGAACTAGTCTATGTTACTTAAGTTATTGATGGTTTTTTCCATTACTGAATCAGCAGGCAGTTCTCCTGGGTATGTACTTCACAGGTAGTTAAAATCCAACCTGAATTCTCTATGGGAGGTAAAGGTCATATAGACATTAAATTACCCATATTTATTTCTAGAAATTTCATTAGCTTTGCATGGCATAATTTAGTATTAACATCAGGGTTATTAAACTAATACTAAGCATGAGATTACATTTCAATGCATTTTTCAATGGGAAGTGGAATGCATTTCTAATTGTGCTGTCTAGATACAAGCAAACAAATGGTCATTTGATTCTCTTATCATTATCACAATGGATAGTATCAACTGCAGAGATCATTAATGGGCTGCTTCCCCCACATACTCAAAGTAAACAACAATACAACATGATACATAACAGGCTTTATGGTTATTAAGGGATAATCACATCCTTGGGACTTTCACTGGGCACAATAAGTGGCACTGCTAGAATATGATTATCTCTGGATAACAAGAGTCCCTGTAGTTTTCACAAAGTGAGAAAAAAGTCATTACCATGGGGAAAATGTGTATTTATTTTGCTGAACCATAAAGCTGACAATTTAAGCTAATGAACAGTGGCTCTCCCCGAGATGACAATACTAAAGAGTGTAGGTGGTTTCCTACCAAGGTTACACAGGCACTATCACCTTGAAGAGTCCGGCTTGAAAAGCCATTTTCTGCAAGAATAATTTCTGGAGTCTTAACTGTAAGATAAACCGGGCTGAGGAGATGGTTTCAGAGCCTGGAAATCTATGAATCTATTTAAGACAGGGAAGAGACTGAGAACAAGGATGGAATGGTTCATTGTGTTCATCCTGGTGAAGTTAGGAACTTGAGATTCTGAGCTTCACAAGGTGTCCCAATGCAGCATGACTGGGGCAGCTCATGTGAGAGTGTAGAGACAGAGGCTCCTGTCTATTTGAGGTCCCAGTGATACCCAACTAAGGAACTTTAAAGTTTGGTTTGGAATTTGGAAACCAAGAGACATAAACAATCATAAATCTTTAATATTGCTCTAGAGAACAGGGAAAAAAAAAATCTTACATTCAAGAGAGAGCTTTCCTTTAAAATGGTGTGTAAAACATATGGCCCACCATATTTTTTGCCTTTTTCTTTACATTGTAATATTTTAGAAAGAATCATTTTGACTAATATTCATTCACTGAGGTATATAATATACTTTAAATGTGGCTCAAAACAGTTCACTCAAAACCAGAACCAAAACCAAGCAAACAAAAAGCCCAAAAGGCAAAAAAAAAAAAAAAAAAAAGCCTTCAGATTACACATTAGACATGACTGTTTTAGAGTTTTAATCAACAACAGAACCTGTTTCATTTTAAATGACTCAGAACAGCGATCAGGAAACTGACCTCTTTAACTCAGAGTTAAAACAAGGGCAAAACTCAATCAGCTTGAGTTTTTTACTCAAGAAAATAGATAACATTTTTCTCCATTACTAAAAGGAAATGTAAATACCCAATAAAGATACATATAAAACCAGATTTTGTATTCTCAAGTACTAATGCCATTTCATTTCTTCATGAATTTTATACTTTACTTTCTGTAATTTATTCCTTCTTCAGCCTCCATTTGCTAGAGAAAATGATCAGCCTGTTTTCCCGGTAGAGTAATACTCCAGTAAGTGACAAAAACTTGAAGGAAATACAAAATTCTTTATTTCCAATACACTATATCTCAGGTATTAATGCAAAACCATTTAAGGCCTAGATAAATCCAGACATAAATTGCTTAAATAACAAAATATCTAGATTACTTTTCAGGAAACACCTGCAGAATCCATGCAAGGGCTATTTTGAATCAGTGCTTCAAGGCATTCATGTGCAGAAACAGCCTGTTCAAGAACATGATGACTTTGGTCATCAAAGGGAGTGTATACACCATCGCAAAGAATCATGAAACTCCCCCTCCTGGCACCTAACCAAGAAGCAGCTTTTCTATTCCCCTTCTAAGTTTCCCCAAACCAATGACAAGAAGACAGATCTGAGCCCACAGTGTTTCTCTTCTTCACTGGTTGCTAACACCACAAAAACTGTTTTCTTTTCTTTTTCTTTTTGTGAAACCTCAATGCCACAGGACTGACTTGAATGCACTTGGGGAGTCCCCATGCACACCATCAATACTATTTCATCAAGAAATTACTTACAAAAACCTCCAAATAGAGAAAAAAAAAGACAATTTCTCAAACAGTCTACCAGGGATGTGACATGACTTGCTATGTCAGAGAATATTTATTAATCATCATAATATATTAGTGGAAACTTATTATGACCCATAAATTATAATCCTCAAAAAATCTTGTCTTCAAATATGTAGATAAGTAACATTTTGCAAATCTTTACACTAAAGGGCCAAAAGATCTGTTGCTCCAAATCAATAATTATCAAACAGAAGAGACATTTTTACATTCTGGAATTTTTTTTTTCTTTGAGATATAGACTTGCTAAACTGCCCAGGCTACCGTCAAATTTATAATTCTCCTGCCTCAGCCTTCCAAATGCTGAGATTACATACATGCAAAACCATGCTGGGCTGGAGAATTTTTGATCAACATAATTTGAGGGCAGCTGGGGCATGGTGTTGGCACACCATGGCCTGCAGGAGTTGAATCACCAGGTTCTGACTTCTACAATTTACTGTCTTTTGAAATCACTTAGGAATCAATACAGAAAACCATTTTCTTTAAACTACTGAAGCTCTAATGTAAATGTGTTTTTGGTTTTTAAATTCCCAGTAAGGAAAAATTTCGGCTAAATGCAACTCTGTCTTTCCCTTTAGGTTAAAACGATATGGGAAGTGTAACTGTGTTGGCAACCTGCAAAACTAAAAAAAAGAAATTTCTAGAGTTTATCATTATTACAGAAAAATTGGCACAGTTATGATGACAACCCATCACTCTACATTTCCAAGTTATATATCAAGCCAATTTTTGTCATTCCACAACTGTTTAATGTGTCATATATACTGATGTGATATAAAAATATATTGGGCATTCAGAATTTCCTCTACGGGTTTGTCAATTATTTGAGTATTACTGAGACAGGGAAAAAAGAGGAAATACATGTCTGTGTATCAAATGAGAGACAAAATAAAAAATAAATTACACACACACACACAAAAAAACCTAAAGGATGATGGAGCTGAAATATTTCCCTATGGATTATTTTACATACTCTATGAAATAAAGCTCAGTATTGAGAGTATATATGGGTCTCAGCACTCAGAACGCATGTTTTAAAAGTGACCTTCACCAACTTATTTCCCTACTTTAATCTTCTACTTCCTAAATAAACTAGCTGAATTTTTATCACACCCTCCATCTTACTAATATTTGACTGAAATTGCCTGAAGCCTAGAAGCTCTTCTTCCAGTGGCTTTGACAAGATCAGCTGCATCCAACATGATGATCAGAGTGACAATCAGATATCTAATTTAATCATAATTGCAACTGCAGGCCAAATGACACATTTCCCAGCACCATGACATTTGACAGTTACCATGTAAACATACCTTAAGTAACCATTAGAGAGACCTGGAGGCGTAGCTTAGTGGTTACTATCCTTGCCTAGCAAGCACTTAGTTCTGTTCCCCACCACCAAACAAAACTTATTTGGTTATGGTGGTACGCGCTTACAATCCCAGCACTCAGAAGGATGAGGCAGGAGGACTGAAATGAGTTCAGGTTCAATCTAGACTACAGAGTGAGATCCTGTTTCTAAAAACAAAACAAAACAACAATAACAAAGAAAAAAACAAGAAAAAACATAAAAGACAAAATGAAATGGGGCCTAGATTCTTAGAAAATCCTCACCTATTTCTACTATGTAAACAAACAATTTAGCAAATAAATAAATACCATGACCAATTTTCTCTCTTATTAGCCTTTCCTTACCTTTCATTTCTTTTACCCTGTATGTGTAACCTCTAGTCCCTCAGCCAATGCAGACTTGATAAGCAAGTCTCTTTCACACTTCTATTCTTGGCCAAAGAAAAATCTCCTTTATTTCTCAATTAGAAGTTCAGTATTGATTATTGATTCCACGATTCTGAGAAGAAAAAGAGCTCAGCTGGGGTCAAAAACACTTGGCAACAAAATGTCTTTTCCTCTCTGTGCCTTAGTTTCCTCCTGGGTAAAATGAAGTGTTGGTGTTGCTTTCCTCTCCCACAGCATACAGGTTACCCTAAAATACCTGGGATTTCCAAAGTGTTGTTTGCTTTTGTATGCTAATGAGATGACTGTTGTCTTTGTTTGGGGCCTGGGGCCTGGACAGCCACAGGATGGGAACTTCTGATCAGAGGAACTTCTCAAGTCAATCAAGAATGGGCAGTTTCAACTCTATCCAGCCCTACAGAAAGAAAAGAGGCAAAAGTTCGAACACATAACCAATTGCCAATGATTTAATAAATCATCCTTTGTAATGAATTTTTATAAAAAACAAAAAGTAATAGATTTGGAGAGGCAGCATGTCACTGAATATACGGTGATATGTGGAAAGTGGTGCACCCAGATAAACAAGAAAGTTCTGCACCTTTCCCTGTACCTTGCCCTATGTCTCTCCGTCTTTTTCATCTGCATGTTGATCTGTAACTTTGTAACAGAATTTACAGTAACAACAAGAAAACAAGGAATTTAATGGTAATAAACTGGGAGGAAATTTGCAAAGCCGATGCACTGAGATTTCTTTTACTGGCCCTGTATGACTTGACTTTCTTTTCTTCAAGGTGCAAGAAATGATCACAGAGATGTGAGAAATTTAGGAGTCACTTTAGGGAAGGTCAGCAAGATAATATGTCCTGCTTCAGTGTAGGAGGGACAAGAATAGTTCTATTTAATATCTATATGGTTGCTTCCTAAAATACCAATTTCGAGTCTTTTTTTTTCCTGAAAACCATCAGTGTATGATAAAGGAAATTCTATACAAGCAGTCACAGGCAAAAGCCGTTACCTATTGCTGACACCCAGAGTCTTCAAGAGACTTGTAACGCAGTTTTCTTCAGAGAGGATGACTAATTACGCAATGACATATTTTTGGAAACAGATACATATAAAACAATATGAAAAATATAAACCAAGACTTAATTTTCTTCTTTAAAGAAGACCTGCTGAAGAAAAGCTAGATACCACCTGAACTCTAAATCAAACCTAAAACCAATCTTAAAGATTAAGATGTATTTACAGTATCACTGAGTATTTTGCTATTATCATGAAGAATGAAACAACACTTTCAGAGTAGAAAGGATGTGAAAGAAACAATATGTTACAACTTATTGAATTGAGCTACATACGCAATAATTTCCAGGATTGATTTCCTGCCTAATTTTGAAGCAAATACCCATCAATTTGGAAATTCTTGCACAAGAATGTAAAGAATGCAAACATTTCCAGATCAGTGGGAATTTATTTTTTACTCTCTTTGAAAACTGTTACGCACATACACACAAACACAAAGATATACACTCCTAGAGCTCCATAATAATTTGAGAAGCTTCCTAGGTCAGTATAAATAAATTGTGTCTTAATTGAAATTCAAAATAGGCAATGCTACATTTGAAATATTGAAAACTATCTTGAAATTCCAAACACAAGAAAGCCTGGCAAACCAGGAAGAGAACAGGATTCAGACTCAGAGAAAGACTAGTTACAAATGTATCTCCTTAATTATTCCACCTGCTTGGCTGTGGATAAAGTATTTTTAGCCTTGTTTTCTACGTTTGTAGAATGAACATCATAAAAACTTTCTTGCTGAAGAGCTAAGTCACAGTATTAAATCAAAAATAGTGGCAGGAACTCTTATTTTTGCTTCAGGTTAAACCATGTACTCATTTGTGTCATTGTAAGGCCCCCAGTAAACTGAATGAATCAATTGCCAGATTAAAGTTACGTAAATCATTACTCAATTTCTCCTCTTGCATATTTGATATATGGAAGTGTGTATTTCCTTGATGGTTTGTTTGACCCTCTGTGTTAGAGTTTGTCAGAGAAACAGAACCAGTGAGATGTTTGCATTTGTGTGTGTGTATCTATATTTATCTATACTTTGTAAAACATCTATTTAAAATTATTATAAGGAATTCATTTAAAGAGTTAGGTGAAGTTTGACAAATCACAGGATCTACAGGGTAAGTAAACAAGTTTCAATCCCGGAAGAGTCAATGCTACAGTTTTAGTTTGAGTTTTGCAGCCTGAGACTCAGCAGAGCGGACAGTAGAGTTCATATCCAGAATCTTCCAGGCTTAAGACTTTTGGTTCTATGTAGGCATTCAAGTGACTGAATCAGGCCCATCAAACAAGAAGTGCAAACCGCCTAACTTTTGCTACTGATCCAGATGCGAATTACTTTTCTACTGATCCAAATGAGAATCTCATATTGAAACCTCCTCTCAGAGACAACAAGAATAATGTTTGACTAAATATTTAGGCATCTTGAGGTTTACTATAGTTGACCCATAAAGTTACTCTCAAAAACCCTGAAATAAATATTTGTTCTTCATATAAAATGGCAATTGACCCAAATATATGCTCAAATACTATAGAATTTTAGAGTTTTAATGGCATGCTAGATTAACAAAAAACAAATGCCCCAATGAGATTTCTATTTAAAAAAAACATATAAACATACATACATGTGTATGTGTGCCCTTTTATTGCATGTATAAAATATAAAGAGCGATTATTTTAAGTGTTGTAATACATACAACACATATCCTTAAGTAAAAGCCTTGTCAATGATCCAACATATACACTGATCACTGGTGAGTCTCTTGTTGAAAACGGAGATAACATAAAATATAGGGTAAAAAAATAAGGAATTCCAATGGAGAACATTAATTGGGGAATTAAGCTGAATGGAACTTGTGACCCTCCTGGGACGACAGATCTTGATGAAGTTCCAAACACTAAGTTGAGAAGGACTTCATGACCACCCAGACATCCAGTCAGAATGATTGTAATGATAAAGATTTGAACTTATCAACTTTCCTGCTGAGGCCACACCTACAATTTCAGAGAAGAAAAGTGATCTGGATCGTGGATCAGAAGTACCAGGCCATGGTTGCCTACCTCCAAGGCAAAACCATTACGAAAGACAGGCAGGGTGCTGCAAAGCTGCTTAGTTTATAGGGGTTGGGAATCAGAGCAGGAGAAAAGTATGGTAGAGAACACGTCCTGCAAAGGCTTGGTTCTAATGATCCGTTCACAGATAAATCCCACCTCTGGTAACAGAAAGCTCGACTAAGAAGCTCAGCAGAATGATGTACCAACAAGTCAAATGCCCAGGATTCAACCACCTCACCCAAAGTCTCTGAATCCCGTCAGGCTGATGACTAAGCTTAACTTTCATAAATTCTTACTAAAGTTACTGAGGACAGTAAAGAGCTTCTAGTCAATGGATGCTTATCAATGCTTATTCTATTCAAAGTTATAATAGAAATTCTTGAAACCACTTATGACCTCATTTGGAAAAGCAATGAGCCTACTACATATTAGCATAAATAATGTAGTTCAGGAGGAAATAACTACCATCAGCTCATTATATCCATGAGTTCCACACTCACAGATTTAACCAACAGAGGAGTGATTATATTTGAAAGAAAAATGTCTCCACTGAATAGGACAGACTTAATTCTTCTCCTTATTTCCTTATAGCTATTTATATAATTTAAAACATATATATATATATGTATATATATATATGTATATATATATATATATATATATTACATATGAAACAATTATTTACATAGTCTTTACATTATATCCCATTTTTAAATGTAGGAAAGATTTAAATCATAGAGCATATGGAAATATTCATATATATGTATACAGTTTATATGCAAATATTACACTACTTTTTATAAGGAACATCAGCATTTGTACCTTCTGGAATCTGTGAGAATAGTGGAATAAGTTCCTTTGGGATATAAAAAATAAAAGGAAAAAAAACAGCAACAAAGTTGGCATACTCTGTATGTTGGCAAATACATTAATGTCTCTCTCAAAAGCATGCAAATGGATTTTGATTGCTTTTCTATTCAATCTTATAGATATCAAACATGACACTACTTCTACACAATTCCAGAGTACACCTAAGAGAGACTAAGAGTCACAAAGGCCAACACATTCCAGGAATCATTATGAAAACAGCACTGATAATGAAAAGTGATTCACACGTCTGGCTTCCCTGTGAATCCCAGGATCAAACTTTGAAAAATATCTACTGCAAAAACTGCTGTGACAGCAGAGGAGAAACATTTCACTCAAAACAATGAAGAGTGAGAAGAGTTTCATAAAGGAATTTCAGCTTAGTTTTCTCTTCAAAAAGAGTACGAATCAAAGCATCTCTGTTTGGGAAAACATTCCATGTAGTTCTAATGGGAAGGTGCAGGCTAGGAACCTAAGTGGACTAGATTACCCAGACTTCTCCATTCCCCTAGGTTAGAAGAACAGGATAAGTCTCGAGCATGCCCATGTCTAACACTTATGATTTTAATTTATGAAATAATGGGGAGACCGCTTCATATATTAAAGATTGGGTGGGCTCAAGGGTCTCAGCAGTCACTACCACTGCCAATAACACAAAGTAAAAGCCAAACCCAAATAGTCCTGACTACGCATGCCAATAAACACAATCAAGATTTGAACAGCTAAAGTGTTCAGCTACTTATTTATGCTTTTGTATCATGGGGCAATAGCATGGCTCTGACACAGATTACAGCACACAGAACATACGTGCAGGCTGTACAGAATGAAACAGTGAAAAACTGAAGGGCAGTGAGGGGAGACACAGTACTGGCACACTGAGTCCGGTGATTTCTCCATCATTCTTTTTTCTTCCAACAACTGAAGCAACGTGACACAGGTCCATCCCTCACTCCTGCAATTTCACACCATACTCCACACTGCATTTCCCACTCAAAGTTTAGAAACCAAAACCTGCCAGGACACTTGACAATAACTATCTGGCCACATTTTTCACAATTATACTTAGAGGGAGGTATGCATGACTTAGTACCTGATGGACAAAAGCCAGCAATGTTACTAAACATCCTCAAACTGAGCTCTAAAAACCCAGAATTACTCAGCTCAAAACAAAAGTTGGTTTCGGAAACCCTTTTTGAGGAAGTAGACTTGGTTGGAAATCATTTTCTGGACTCTCCACCAGCACTCCCTGGATTGCCAAGACACAACACAGATTTCCAAAAACACAAGGCAGTATGAGAAAAACCAATATTAAATTTACTATTTCTCATGGCTGTTTTTTATTAAAATTGTAGTGTCCCTACTTCAAAGTAATTTAAGTTTATTCAATGTACTGAGGCAGCCAACCTAAGAGTATATACAGACAGCCAGGCATATATGGACTTTCTTGTTCAATTCAGACTTGCAATAATGTAGTGGTTGCGACCACAGTCTGCTGGAGGAGAGGATGGGAAGCACCAAAGAACTCAATTTATTGGATAGGTTATTTATAAACATTTAAATCACAATCATTTTGTTTGGGGCATACTCTAGGTGCAAAAGCAATGGGTAGTTACATCAACCTATGACCTCTGAGCAAAGAATAGAGAGAAATTTAAAAGTTGCCACACATCAAGCAGAAGAACTTAAATCAGAACAGCACTTTAAGGGAATGATGTGTACTTCCATTTTCCAGGTTCCATGAATCTCCATAAGACCGTGGCCTGCTAAAATGTTCTTCCAAATTCTACAATTTCCTCTTGCTTTTGCTCCTCTGAGTCGTGTGCCCCCACCCCACCCCCCCCACCCCCCGGCTGTAAAGGTCTGTGCTCCAGTGAGAGACTAAGGGGGTTGGATTTTGTTACCTTGGCCAAATTTCCTTTAGGAGACTTCATCCTGTAATAATAATCGTAGCACCAGCGGTGCATGGCTATGAAATTAAAATGGAAGAGACTGATCCTTCAGGTGCAGGCCTGCTGGTAGAACAGGCTGTCCAGAGGCAAGACAGCTCTTCCACAGAAAATATTTCTGCTTATCAAGTTGAGACTGTGCCACAGAGATGGGAATTTGAGGCCCATCCAACAGCAGCCTGACACGAAGTTACAGTGCTCAGAAAAGTGAACTTCGGTAATACGCTGGGATCCCATTAATCTAAAATCCACTAATTGGACACGGGTAAGGTTTCTCTACTTTATGGATCTGATCTACTGAAGATGTCAAATCGACATAGGAAGTCGCTAAATAAAACCAGTGAAACTGTTAGCAGCATGTTATATATGGTTAAATTAGCAGTGCGATAGGATCAAAATTTTGGTTCACTAAAATTGTTCTTATATGTATTCTATAGTAGATAACTAATAAAATAAAAATCTGCTATTTTAGCCACATGCAGATACACAATTCACTGGCATAAACATTCATGGCAACACTCCATTGCCACCACTGCACACATCCAAAACTTATTAATCAACTGTGACAAGATATCGTACCTCTCGAACAGTAATACAGCTTTCTGAATTCCAGTGCACTAAACAGCCTGTATATAACTGACATTTATATAATTGCTTACACTTTTGTATAAAATTAGAGATTTTATTGTTTTCACGGTCCATCTAGGCTACAGCATATGTTGGAATTTTGTTCTTTTTTAGGGCCGGCTAATATTCTGCTATACATAAATATAGGTATTTTTGTGGAGGTTGTTCCCACTTTTTGGTAATTTTGAATAATACTACCATGAGTTTTAGTGTATGAGTATATGTCTGATGTTGAATTTAAATGTTCATTCTTTTTTGTTGTTGTTGTTTGTTTAAAAGGAAGGTCTTGGCTTCGGTGTGCAGCTCAATGCTAGAGTATTTGCATAGTATGAAAGGACCTCAATAATAATCTTAGTCCAGAAGAAAATATGTATATAATATTATAAATAAATACATATGAATATGAAAGCAAAGCTGTAATTCTGTAAAGGGTATCATAAAATGGTTATTAAAAGAGGCAAAACGTATCTAAGCTGAGTGGGGTGTGATAGCATACACCTGTAATACTAGCACTCTGAGAGGCTATGGTACAAGGATCATAAATTTGGGTCCAATCTGAGCAATTTCATGACTTAACGAGACCCCTGTCTCATATATATATATATATATATATATATATATATATATATATATATATATATATAATCTGAGGAACATAGCTCAGTAAAAAAAAAAAATAAAATAAAATAAAAAACTTTGGGTTCAATTCCTCGTGCCACAAAAACAAAAGAGAAATCAGTGCACATTGGACCATGTGATCCTATGTGTTCCGGATCCTATAGCACAGGTAGAGATAGTTTTTCTTCATGAATAATATACCTCACTTATATTCAGAAGACAATTAAATCCAGCAGCTGATAATGATTTTTCCTTCCACCTTTTCCTCCCATTCACTGTAAATCCACAGTTCCTATTATTACAGATCATAAACACAAGCCTTTTAATAAGTACTTACCACCCGGTTTCTGAGCAACTCATTGTATCTATGGTTAGAATAAAATGAATGTCAAATCCTGGCTTGTAAGAATATTTTCTCTTTTATAATGTGACTAGCCAAGTGACAGATCAGGAGTGGACATAAATGATTTTGAAGATTATGTGACTACAAACATCATTCTTAAATGTGACTATGTATTTAGTTGTCTTACTCTGGAAAACTTGAAATAGTGAGTTATACAGAACCATGCCACTGGGAACAATCTAGCTTGGTACAACAAGAGAATATATTTAAAGCTTATTAGAAGAAGAAAATTATTAAAATTATACATTTAAGTCATAAAATCATAGTAGCTATAAAATCAACTGTAAATTTGGAAACTGTACTTAAAAATGTAGTCCTCATTTAAACAAATGTCAAATACTACATGTGTTTGGATGTTTACTATGTACTGGTCGTTCTGGTAAGATTTTATTTAATCCTCACGACAGTTCTTAGGGGACAAAACATTATTATTGCCATTTAAAGCAAAAGAAACTCAGAGTTTTAACTATGTCTCTTGGGAACAAGGCCATAAATGGTGCTAGGATTATATCTCTGTGACACTCGAGTGCAAGCATTGTATGACTATATACTGAGACTATCTAGAATTATTCCAAGGCGTATCTCACAACGGTGACAATGCTTCAAAGAAATCCATTTGTGAGGGAGAGAACAATTCCTGTGCCCTCTGAATTCAAATGTGTCCCCCCAGAGCCGTAAGATGAAGTCTGCATGGAGTGCTTTTGACAGAGCCCAACTTACGGGATGTTTTCACTCTGGGAATGCAGATACCCACCCTGGTGCCACATCTACTATTTTTGCTGATACTTCTCCCCAGAGATTCTCTTAATGGATTTTTTTCACTAAAATAAAAATATACAAGCTATGACAGCATATCCACAATACTTTCTATGGAATTTCATTGTTTTATCAGAGTTATTCTGAATCATAAATGTTTTTCTCTGAAAGCAAGGAGTTGAGATTTTACTACAGGGTGTTCCAAAACGTTGCTAGTTTTTTCTCTACATATTTCACCTTTTTGAAACATCCTGTACACTGAATTTAATGCCAGTTTGCTTTTTTTCTTATAGCATTAATTTTACTTCAAATACATAGAGAATTCATCCTGTCCCAGCACATTTTTATGTTATATCATTTTTGACATATTTTATCTGTTGTACGTATGGTTGCCATTGGGAGGCTCTGTATTTTCTTAAAAAGACCAATAGGAACTTATAAATAAAAGTATCAAACCAATGAGGACTCAGGCCTTTCTCTAGTATGATTCTTATTTCACTTTGACAGTTGCTTCAGGATAATTTATGACACCCAAAAGTGACCCAAACAACTTAAAACAGAAGTCATTAGTAACATAGTAAACTAAATGGAATACTGACTGAGGCATTTGCAAAATGAGTGTGCCACTAAACTGAAGTACACCAACAAAGTTACACTATAAAAGCCAACTACAAGAGCACATATCCACCTAGGAAACACAGGAGACTTGAGCTAGGCCGACACTAATATGAAATGTAACTGCTAAGAGAACAATGTAAAGGAAATCAATTATCAAACCCAGGTTAATATGAAAATACAATCATAGAAGCTATATTCGCTCCCTATTCTGTCTTGTATTATTGATGATGTCTTCTGTAATTTCTCATGATTAGCTCTTAACAAATAGCTTGCATTAAACCATGTATAGCTACAACCACTGGTTAGGTAGCAAAAGATTTTAGAGTGTGAAGATTCTCTAGACATGTTTAAATTTCACCTTCTCGTTCCAAACAAGAGAAAAGAGAGCCAGCAATAGCAAAGAAGTTGGGTGTGACAATACCCCAGAAATCCCAGCCACAAAAGGACTGAGGGCAGGGGCATGGCTAACTCTCTTTCCAGGATTCTAACCTTCCCAGACTGGCTAACTCATTTCAGCAACCTTTGATACAGAACTTTTACATTTATTTCTGTAATTTTGAGCCTCTTACAAAGTCAGCATTATTATAAGTTGATAGAGTTACCAAGAGTTAGTATCCACATCCATTACAACGTAGAATTTAAGAATCCACTTCAAAAATATAAAATGTCATTTATTTTTATTATAAATTAGGTTTTATATGAATTTTTATGAAATTTGTATGAATCAAACAAGAATTCAGATAAGAAAATATATGGCCTTTAAGCATCATTCATTTAGCCCACTGGTTGTTTTTTCTAACTACCCGTGAAGATTCCTGACATCCATCATAATAATATTTAGCTTATATTTTAGCTGTTAATATGCACGAGTGTATATAATTTTTAGGACAGTGCTCAAAGCCTAACATAAATTTAATAAAAA
Organism: Ctenodactylus gundi; assembly: GCA_004027205.1. NCBI lineage: Eukaryota > Metazoa > Chordata > Mammalia > Rodentia > Ctenodactylidae > Ctenodactylus > Ctenodactylus gundi. The sequence continues at coordinate 75,144 of PVKB01005927.1, forward strand.
AATTAGAAATGTTTTCTTTCCCTTTTGTGTTGAATTCTTTCTTTTGAATAAGCATATTTAAACCAGAATATTTTAAATATCAATTCAACCATGTGTTGCTTAACAAGAGAACTTTAGTGTGAGAAATGTAAGTATGATTAGATATTTTTTTCACTGTCCAATTATTGTAGAGAATAAATGCACATATTTTGAGGAAATGGAGGACAGTTGCAATGAATCCAAGGCCAACCTGGGCTACACATGAGTTCAGGACTACCATGGGCTACATAGCAAGATCCTGTCTCAAAAGAAAAAAAAATATGTATTTATTATTTTCTTAAAAAGTAAGATGCAGGCACACACTTCAGTGTATGCCTAGAAACAGTGACAGTCATCGATGTAACTGTATTTCACATTCAGATCTTCTCCGTGCACTCGCAAGCATGGAATTTATGCCTCCTGAGATAAAACTGTCCCCTCTGGAATACCCCCCAAGGGCCCACTTAGTAACTGTTTTAAAAAGATATATCTCTTGAGAAATGTGTCCATGGCGGTGATCTTGGCTTGTTTAATTTTCCTATCATAGGTTTACAGGTAAGCAGAAAATGTACCATGAATATTCCCTTGTCCTAATAAAAATGTTTCACGGTTAGGGGTCCATCTATATATTTTCAAACTTTTTAAGGATCTGTAAAAGATTCTACTAACCCTTTGACTGTGAATTTCCTTAAAGACTGTCTTTTTATCCTAAATATTCTCAATTAAGACATGGTATCTTTGGCTCTCATATATGAGGAAGAAAGAACATATGAAAATTTGGACTAGTCATAGAAATTCCTCAGTGAGTGAACACAGTGGCATTGTCTTCACAGAAAAGGCATCCTGAGTGAGTGACATGACACAAGTCTCTATCCCTGGTATTAAGATAATCCTTGATGGACTCCTGATCAAATTCCACTTGGCATAAAGCAATTTTCTCATAAAAATAGTTCTACTAACATCTATTTCTTTTAAACTATCCATTTTCCTCATATAATGTACAGAGAACAACCTATTCTCATGACTAGGTATCGATATAGTCCAATTTTTAGTTTGTACAGAATAAATCGATCATTCTTTCATTAGCCTTCAAGGTAGCTTTAGTCTAGAGATATATAACATGAGGGTGAAGGACTAAGTGCTCAGGGGCTGCAGGAATGGCACAGCGATTATAGCACTTACCCGGCAAGCACAAGGCCCTGAGTTCTATTCTCTACCACCACATAAAGCCAGGTGTTGTGGTACATGCCTATAATCCCAGCACTTGGGAGGCTGAGGCAGGTGAACTGACAATGAGTTAAAGGCCAGTGTGGGCTACAGAGTGAGTTCAGGATCAGCTTGGGCTACAGAGGGGGACACTGACTCAAAAATAAAACAAAATTAACAGATAAATAAATAAGTGTGGGGAACCAAGTTTTAGAAGTCATAACAAAGACATAAGTACACTGGACAACATTAGTCTTTGCAGGAAAAAAAAAAAAAGAATGGGAGATAGATGGCAGCTCCCTGGGACACAGATTCTGGTAGGACATCGGTCGTTTTAAAGAAATTACTGGCATGCTGTGTTTGGTTTACTGTCTCCTACCTTGCATTTTACAAACCGTATCAAAGCATGGAGTATAAGAGCTCCAATTTCTTTCACAGCAGCTGCACTATGTGAGAAAAATTGACAGATTAACTAGAAGAAAGCCTCCAAATTCACTGTAAACTATGACTGTCCATTAGAATAGAACCGCAGGCCAGAGAACACACATAAAGGAATGTTTTGACGGCCCGGTGCACTGTGAACCTGTGAGTATGATAATGCTCTTTGGATTTGTATCAGAGACACACGCACAGCCCAGCAATGGCAGCATGTGCAGTTCTGTTCAGGAACCAGTCTGGGTGAGGATAAAGACTCGGCACTGAAAAGAAGCTATTGATTTTCGGTGTGCTTTGGTTATTATTTTGATGAATCCCCGGCTTGCGAGCATCTAAAAAAATAAACCACATGAAATACATCTGGTCCTTTGGTAAATTAATGAGGTTAAGTTAAACAAGGCTACAACTGCTTCAAAGAGAGGGAGCGATGTTTGCGCTATGGCTACACGGAACTCGGAGCTTGCCTGAGAAATATCCACCACCTGATTGGTACATCCATTCTATGAACATAGGGGCATGGACAGCAGGCACTCCAGCTCACAGAGGGGAGTTGATACGTGCTGCCCGAAAGCAGAGAGAATTAGGAAGCAGAGCATATGGGTGTATGTAGGATGAAAGGAAGAAAGCGAGAAAACAAAATGAAATCAAGAAAGAATTAGAGGAAGAAACCTACTGGATCACCCTCCACCAACTCAACTAGCGCATACTATTTTCTCAGAGGCATCTATTTAAAAAGTTTGCATCAACAGGCATTTCCAAGAAAATTATGGACAAATTAAACTTTCCAAAGGACAATGACAATGTAAACATCACAGAGGAATTCTAACCTAAGAGGGAGGGTTTTACCTTAAGTGATCGGATGATAAAAAATGACATCCCAATGGACCATACCTTATGTGGCTACGTGTAACGTTCCCATAGGAAGAGGACAATACTTTTAAGGTGCTCTTTAAAACAGTAATTGTCACCTATTACTCACTTTTTGTCAATCATTTAGTGTCATTTGACCATTGCGAATTTTAAGTTACAGAATTATGAAGAGATATACATTTCCTATATATCTTGATAAGGCACTTCTTAAAAATTATGCTTTACCTTAAAAGATGAAAAATTAGTATCTCATCACATAGAACCAAAACCTCAAAATTATCTAAGTATTAAGAATTTATGATTCAACTACTGTTTTCATCTATTAATTTGCTGGATTCACCATTAATATCAGAAGACAATGATAAACAAAGGAAAGTTTTATATTCTGAGAAAAACTACCTTATTTTGTATTAATTTAAAGTCATTTATCTATTAATGTATTCCTCTATTATTTATTCTTTCAGATATAACATGACAGCTTTTTAGGGGTTTATTCCCTTGGAGATATTTTGTTAAATATCTTTTTAATTTAGGTTAGATAATTTGTCCAAATTAAACCATTTTTAAAATAATTTGAACCTCTTCAGTATTAATCGAAACTCATACTTTCTAATTTTATAAACTGTTCTTTTTTCTACATATGGCTTTTGAAGTTTTTGTGTATATTCCTTTTAAGTCAAAGTTCCTAGATTTATAAGTTTGAAATTATAAGTCATTAATGTCATTTCTGTTGTTGCATTTCTAATTTTTCACACTATCTTCGATTAATCTAACTTTTGTCAATGAACATTATTTGGCTTTATTTATGAAAATTCAACAATAAAACTATTCAAAATGTTTATCTGCTTGATGGTCCCACTGGCAAATAAAAAGTAGTTGCATGGGAATTTCCAGTAGCTCCTGTAATAAAGGGGCAAATAATGCTTTTTTATCAACCAAAATGCCTGCATTGGACTCCACTATTAACATGAAAATCAAGGCATCGGTGCAGTTTATCTTTCATTCATGCTACAGGTCCTATGTTATTTATATTGCACACATTAAGTATTACCAGTGATGACAATGATTTAATATTTACAACCTCTTGTGAAATCTTCACCACAATGATTTGAAGGTTTCATCTACTATGCTATATGCCACTTTTTAAAAAAGTTTTATCTTTTTAAAAGACTCTTTTGGGTCAGACTTGGTGATGCAGCCTTTATTTTCTATTTATTCATTTTATTTTTCAACAGATGTGTCATGTGTTGCCATGCCCACCCCTTTTGGTACTGGGGAATAGGACCCAGGGCCCTGCACTTTCCAGGCAAAGGCTCTTAACCGCTGAGCAATTCATCTACCTCAGATTTATTAATAATCCATTAGGCTTTGCTTTTCTGAGAATTGCACGTACAAATTTTACAGTGCACTCTAAGAAAGATTAAAACTAGAATATTTATAAACAAATCTAAAGTCAGATATTTATTATTTTGCCTCCACATTTAACAAAATGGGATTTCCTATATCATGAAAATCCTCTTTTCTCCTAGCTTGTTTTCATTCATCCATTGAGTGATTATTAAATATTTACCACTTATGCCAATACACATCCTTGATTAACAATTTTCGAATTCTGTAACTCTGAAAAACAGGGTTCCCTTATAAATTCTGTTAATCTTTAAATGAAGGACAGAATTCAATCGGACTATTTTTCATGTAAGCAACGTTCCAAGTAATTGTAGAAAAATACTGGTTCCAAAGTGTTACAAATAAGCTTAAGTGTATTCCTGACATTCCAAGCTATCTGTATAAAGAGTAGATTAAATGCACAATGCTGGCCATTTGCAGGCTAGAGTGGTGAAGAAATCCTACTGAAATGATCTTTCCTACAGACTGACCAAAAGAAACACCAGTCTTATGTTCCCACAGATGCACAGTTACTGTCCTTGTCAACATGGATTCAAGAAATAGTTCGTGGTCTCCTTTTATCCTGAAGATTAAAAGTAGGTTGGCATGAAGTCATTGAAATCTTCAATAGAAAGCAAACTCAAAAGTTCTCGTGTCAGGGAAGGGCTTCTTTCCACTCCTTGTCAAATATGTTCCTGTTTGATATATTTCTCCAATAGTTCCAAGAAAATAATGAAGCAAATTGAAATCAATATAAAATGACAAATCAAAATACAAGTCCAAGGTTGACAAACAGAGGCAAGCGTATTTCAAATCAAATCCAACAGCATCAACTCAACCTGCAATACTTTGCTGCCCATAGAGACTATCTGACTCATTCCTGCTGCTATTGCAAGGTGGGACAGGATGGATCTGGAATAGGGATTAAAAACTTTCAGTTAGAAATTTATTGAATTTTGTCATACCCAATAAAATGGTGTAATTTCAAGGAGGACGTGTAGGTG
>PVKB01005928.1:0-80002 GCA_004027205.1 Ctenodactylus gundi
TGTAATTTGAAAAGGCATCTGTCTAGCATCAGAGAAAGCTCTGTGACTTCATTTAGGAAGGTTGATGCTATCAGCTAAGAAAAAAGAGGATAGGAAGGAACTCCTTGAGGAATATGAGTCTATTTCAAAGTCCAATATTTTCTCCTGGTCATAAGTCCCTGTGGTATAAGCTAAGCAACATAGATTTCAGCATATTTTTGGATGAGCATTTTTAACCATCTTGGTGGCAATGGATAGTCATTGTGAGTCATTCCATGAAAACCAAATTGCCCCTCAGGTCATGAGGTTTAATCTGAGTTACAAAAGAAGGACTCAGTTAATGACAAGCATCATATAAATTTGAACTAAAATAATTCAGGATAAAAATTAAAGCATAATGGAGAAAAATAAGCAAAATATCATGTCTGAAACTTCCAAAACACAAGTGGATGATACATGGATAGATGGTATATTACAATTTGCAGATATAGTAGAGTGATGACCATCACGGATTAAATTAGAGAAAAGCATAGGTCAATATTAATGAGCTGAGGCATTAGACATACAATAACAGAACAAATGCATTGAGTGAGATAATCAGATGAAAAATTATGCCCAAAATAAAGCAGTGTTGTTGGCTGGAATTTTTAATAGCCTGGAGCTATGGGCCGAAGGTCATCATTGATTAGCCTGTCACTGAATCCCTGTTGCGTGTTCACCTGCTGGGTGGGGACCTGGCTGAAGTGGAAGACCTGGACCAGAAGATGGTGTGTTGGATTTTGGAAGAACATGTGGAAAAGTCCTAAGTGTGGGAAAGTTGCGCAAAGAGAGGATGATTATCCACCCGGAGCACGAGAGACAGATTCGCCACAGCTCTGTCTCTGACCTCAAGGCCTGAATTTTTGCCTGGGGCCATGTTTGTGCTCTCTGTCTTCCAGAATGTAAACACATTTTTCCCCTCTCTGGATTAGTTATTTCTATCTCTCTGTGCCATTTCCATCCCCCAATAAACACACATACACACACACACACACACACACACACACACACACACACATCTCCCATGACCTCCTGACACCCTCCCTGACTGCCTTCATAGTCTCTGCTTCTGAATCTCATTCTGTTTCTCTTTCTCCTTCTCAGTTTCCATCACTATCAAAGTCTTTCCATGGGTGCCACTACTCTTGCCTGTCACTGGCATGTACCCACCTTTGCTTTGTGATGAGTCTATTTGTCTATTTGTCTCTGCCCAAAGATTCTCATGAGGTCAAACAAAAAATGTGGAATCTACATCCCTGTCTTAATGTATTTCTTGTGAGCAATGCTGCATAATACATATTTCACCTCTGCTTTTATTTCACAGCAGAGAACTTTTAAATCCTTGAAAATTCCTGGTGATACCAAAATGCCCATCAAAAGACCAACGGATACATAAATCATGGTATTTATACACAATGGAATACTACTCATCTATAAAAACAGATAGGTTGGAGGCTTTTGTAGGTAAATGGAGGCAACTTGAGGCCATGGTGCTTAGTGAAGTGAGTCAGAAGCAGAAGGTGAAATATCAAATAGTTTCTTTGATATGAAAGTCTCAGATCACCATTATTTCATAGAACTTAATGTGGTAATAATGGGAACTGGATGGGAAGAGGAGAGGATTGAACAGAGAGAAGGGAAAGATTTGTATCTGTACCACAATATGTATGTGCCCAAAATACTCAAGGTCAATGTAAACTTTATGTTTTGCACTTATATATATCAATAAAATGGGAGAAAAAAATCCTGGTGGTAGGGACAGTCATGACATAGTCGTGATTGCAGGTACAGAGGACAAACAGACTTCCAGGCCTTGAACTATTAACAAATCATGATTTGGCTTACAGCAGCATTCTGGAAGGCTGGAGCAGGAAAATTACAATTTCCAGATCACCCTAGGCAACTTAATGACTTAGTGACTTATTATATAAAAATTAGGATAAAAAGGACGAGTCTATAGCTCAGTGTGAATGTCCTGGGTTCAACAATCGATACTACAAAAAAAGAGAATTATGAAGGCATAATTTGTGCTAATATCTAAGATAGATGTGGACTTAAAAGTTGTGCTTGTTTTGACTAAAGATTTTTTGTTGTCACTATTTTGGGAGCCTAGAAGTGGTAAGTAAATATGGAATAGAGCTCATCCTTCCCATGTAAACCACATGGGGATGTTAGTCACCTAGGGAAAGTCTATCTAAAAGTTAGCGGCCCAGGATTTCTTTGACCTGCTATTATTAGTCTCCCTTATCAACCCTGAAGACTTAGATGTTTGTGCCCAAAAGTCTCCGTTACTGTAAACCTACGGTCAACTTGGATTCCAGAAGAACCTGGAATGCCTGTGACAACCCCAAAAAGACAGTAGCCTCGTAGCACGAGGAGTCAACCTGAGCTCCAAAGCCAGGATTAAGATGCTGATCCCCCAACCACAGCCTGCTACAAGCACCGGTCACGCTGGCCCTTTGGATGTTCCAGTCACACCTGTCAACATTAGAGGGGCACCTCTGATCTATCATTCATGCTGGGGTCCGCTCTTCACTGTCTCTCACTTTCTAATTAATGATTTTCCTGTGACATTTATACTGTCCCCTTAGTATTAATTTTCATTATTACAAAAGCGAAAATCCACACTCACCAGGGACCATAGTAGCATGTTTTCTCCTAATGAGATTTTTCTGCATAATGGTAGACTCCAGGATCCCATCACCACTAATGCGGGGGGTGGGTCTTCTGTCGGTAGACAGGGTCTGAGGCGGGTGAGTGCGCTGTCCGCCCGCTCCGCAGCCTCTCAAACTCCGAGAGACAATCACACGCGACAGGGAGTCTAGTCAAGCAGGAACTCACTTTATTCAGGAAGTACAGAAACTTATATAGGATAGGGGAGGATGTCGTAAGAAGGAGGGGACAAGTAATTTGACGTGGCACTCATGTGAGTGAGACTTTGGCCAACTAACCACTTATTCACGCCCGCATGTACTGGCTTAAATAGCAACTACATTATGATCATGCACGTCCACGAGGGCGGAAAACATTTTGTACAGTCTTTCTCTTATACCCCAGTTGTTTACCAGCTTCGTGACTCCCTTATCAGAGCCACCAAGGACAAGAAACAGTCATCATTTTTTAAGCAAAACTCCATCTGAGTTAAAGTGCAAGCAGTAACAAATTCTCCTGAGCCAAACATAACTCAAACTCTTCTTCTTTGTTGAAGAAACTCTGCCAAGGTCAGCGATGCTGAGGCTCTCGGGCCCCAACACACTAATAGCTTGGGATGTTGCCATCCCTGTGGGAAAGGAGAATGACAAGAGAAGTCAATAATTAGTTGGGATGCTATGATGAAGCTTCCAGGAAAAAAAAAATCCCAAAATTCACAAAACATCCATGTCAGTGAGAGGACCAGGTGCTGGGAGGATGGCAGAGGCTAATTCTGAGTGACTGCATGCCTGCACTGGGCAAAATTTTGTTGACTTCTTCTCAACTAAAACAATTTAAGAAGGCTGTAGATATAGCCCAGTGGAAAGGCTCTGGGTTCATTTCTTGCTACATGGAGTAGAAGAGCAACGACAGCGACCAGAATGGCAGGAGATACAACTTAACGTGATAGACATTTGATGATCTGATTTAATTTGATACACAGAAAAGTGTTTGAAAGGCAAATGAACCAACCCCGTTAGTCAGTAAGAGAAGCTACCAGCCAAGGGAATCAGGCATGAGGGAGAGCTTTGGGGTGTTGGGGAGCAGCCAGGGGTGATCAAAGGGACTCGGGGCTCCATCGCATGACCTTGTTCACACGCCACTCCCACATTTCAATGTTGTGAGGCAAGACTGCCTCGAGTGGAGCAGCGGATTGCTAAGTGTGGGAGGTAATTTTCCTCCTGCTGCAGGGGAAGGAGGCCCTTGGATCAGGATTCTTATAAGGCCCTCACGGGTTGGAAAGCAGGGGTGAACCAACACCAGCACAGTGCAGGGCCCAGGACCGAAGACCCAGAGATCCTAGGCAAGCCCAGGGCAAGAACACAGCATTTTCACATCTCCAAGCCACGCTCCTGTGAGTCCCTTTGGATTTCAGCTCTGTCTTGTTTCTGGTTTGTTGTGTGTCTCTTTCCTATTGAGACCGTCCCTATGTCCATAGTGAGAGGTTGGGTTTCTTTTGCTTTTTTATTTTTTGTGGGTGTTAGAGATTGAAATCAGGCTCTTAGCACTGATTTACATTCACAGCCATTTTTACTATAAATTTAGAGACTCGATACCATCTCTAAATTAGCTATAATTATTGTAGGGATGAGCACTATATATCAGCTGGTTGCCTCCCTAAGTCATTGCGTTAATCAGGTAGACCTAAAGCTGGAGATCCTCCTGCCTCAGAGCACAAGGTGACAGGTCTACAGGACCACCCCTGCCTAGTAGTGACAGCTACAGGCTCTGCTACTAGGCTGCCCTGGTCTGTATTAACTCCTCCAATTCTGCGTGAGTAATCTCTGACATGCCACTTAACTTCTCCATGTCAATACTCAGCTCTAGGGAAAAGGATGTAAACAGGATGTGCCAGAGGAAGTGACCCTTAGAGGACTGGCCACAGGTGTGGGTCTTGAACGTGTCTGCTACAAAGGCCTTTATTTGCATCCAGTATTTTACCAGATTTGTTCACCGGAGGCCCCCTTCTGTCTCCTCCATTATGCCTGTTCTGGGTGCTGGGTTCTGGTTCTCCCAGCCTCAGTCTTGGTACCTCAGGATCTTTGTCACCAACTGCATCTGTCTGCCCTTCACTGTTTCCATGTCACCATCTCCTTCTACCCCTCCCACTCATCATAAGTGTGGCTCTCACCACGTCTCCCGGAACACACGAGACAATAGACCTTTTCCTTCTCCCTACTTTGTGGTAAGGTGCTGGTGGCGTCCAGCAAGAAAACTCCAGGGCCACTGTAAAACCCTCTACAATACACAGGGCACTGTCCACGGCAAAGGTTCATCCCACCGCAAACTCATCAGTGAAACTGGGTTGCTGCCCAGTGGCATGGTGGGCCCTGGGCTCCATCTCCAGCACTGCGAAATTAAATGCTGACAATATGAGGGTGAGAAACTCAACCCTAAGTGCTGGTTTCAGGGTGAGGGTCTTTAGCCCAGGGAGAGAAGTGTGGGTTATATTTTTCCCTGCTCAAAAACTCAACGGAAGCAAGTGTGCGGTGCCGGGTTCTCCTCTTCCCTCCTTACCAGGTGCCAGAATGATCACAGAAGGCATACTGTGGATCTGCCTCCTGGGATACGTCATCTACACTGCCACAGGTATCTAAGTTTAGATATGAATGTGTGTTTGGGGGGGCTGTCCTAAAATATGTAACCATGCAGTATACACAGGGGCGCTGGAGGGCAGTGCGGCACTACGGGCGGGAAGACGGGCTACAGAGCTGCACTGATTTGTTCACAGTTAGTATCTTCTACTGTTTAGTCCTGCTACTCTTGGAATCTTCTCTCAATGTCTCATTTTCTCTGCCTTGGGAAAGGAGCCCCCTCCGGACATCATAGTTCAGTGTTGCACAAATATTTCACATACACTCAACTCACTCACCTGGAACTAGGTTAGATAATACATGGGCACTTCACTCCCAGAATGCCTAATGCTTAGCTAAATTTGCAAAGATTAGCTGTAATTATTATAGGGAGGGGCACTCAATATTAGCTGGTTGCCTCCTAGAAGTTACAGAAATAATGGCTGCAGTTTCTGCATGGCCCCAACTACAAGGGAAACATGCAGGTGTTCTGACCATTGTGTGTGTTCCAAGATTTGTGTCCCCGAAGACAAGCGTCCTTACAGAGAGTGCGGGTGTCAGGCAAGGAAGATCAGCCTCATGCTGAGCCTGCATCTGATACCCATGGTCCTCTCTGTGTGAGCCCAGTAAGCGGAATGCAAGACATGGTGGACCACAACTTCTGCACGTGGAAGTTGTTGCTGGACCTGGAAGCATACTTCATTACACTAGATGCTATATGACTGGCCTTTTTAGCTTAGTTTTGTTGGCTGGCTGGCTGGCTTTCAATGGAGACTGAACACAGGCCCTCCACAACAAGACGTATCCACTGTCTTTTTTTTGTATTTTCAATTTTGAGGGTTAGTATCACTAAGTCATTCAGGAGCCAACATTCAGCTCAAACTTGCCATCATCCTACCTCACTCAGAGCGCAAGGAGGGTGTGTGCGCTAACACAGGTAGCGATCTGACCAGTTCTGAGACTATGAGAACAACGCTGATGGAAAAGGGTGTGTGGAAAACAAAAGATCAGCTGAGAGTTTGGGCTTAGAACTGGCCTGCTTGATCCAAAAAGCAGACCACAACCTTTGCCCGCACTTGACCCTGCTAATGTAATCTGGGATTCCTAGTAACCACCCATTCCTATGTCCCTTTTCACTTTAAGTCTGATCCTACTGTGTTTCCTTCTGAAGGATCCCAGATTGAAGACCCAGAAACCCTGTCCAGTCTCAACAAAATCCTCATTTATGGTGGCTATGAATGCCAACCACACTCACAGCCCTGGCAGGCAGCACTGTTTTCAAGAAACAAATTTGCCTGTGGAGGTGTCCTGGTGCACCCTCAGTGGGTGCTGTCCGCTGCTCACTGTGGGAGGAGGTGAGTGAGGGTGGCTGGGTTGGGCAACACGGCTCAAGGTGAAGGTTGCTGGGGGAGACTTTGAGTGAAGAAGAGGAATGGGCTGGACACAGGCTTGTGTAGGAGTGTGGCGAAGGCTGAGAGGGGTTTTCCCTGCACACGGTATGGGACTGAGCAGAGGGTGTAGGCTTGGCTGCAGGTGGAGCCTGAACAACAAGTGAAGTCTGCGCTGAGGGTGGGATCCTAGACGAGAGCAGAGTATTTTATGACTAATGCTCTTACATAGCACTCGGGGGTGGGCTAGGTATGGGCCCTGGGATGTGATGAGGCTCAGCTTCCTAGCGCTATATCAAAATAAGAACAAGATTCCCCACAGTTCTGCAGAGACTAGCATGTTGGAAGGGAAACATTCAGGAACTGAGGGGGACTCAACTATGGAAGCAAGAAGAAAGAAGAAAGAAGGAGAGAAGCAGGGCTATAAGGAATGGAAATAAGACACGGTATGAAAACCTAGCAACCCAAGAGTAGAGATTTCAGCTCAGCTTCTGGGTACAGATGATTCTTACAACTGACTTCAAATGTGTGGGCATGTTTGGTTAGTTAGCCGAAGCGGGTGGGGCAAGGCGGTGAAGAGAGGGGAGAAGCTGACTTGGAAATAGATTGGGGCAAAGATAGGCATGAAACGGCAGGCCTGGATAGGCTGTGAAAGGACAAACATGTCATCGGTCATGAAAAAAATCTTAACGTGATAATCAGAACAAAAATGAGAAAATCCACAATGAACAAAATAGCACCATTCCAATCAAAGGCGAGATCTAACATATCAGGGATTAGGGCAAGATGAATGAAGAGAATTGGATCTGGAATGTTGTTGATGTGGGCATAAAGGTGGGATCATGGAGAAGTATGATGATAGCATTGATGGCAGAATGGGGATGTTTTGTATTGAATTTGGTAATGATGGGGGATGAGACTGGGACATGATTAAGACTGGGTTTGACTTTGGGGTTAAAAAAAAAAGAATGCAATTACCATGGCTCTCAACTGTGCTATGACCCACAGGATCAACACTGTTGGCCTAGGACTGCACAGCCTTGACTCAAGAAAAGAACCAGGAACTCAGACGATCCAGGCCAGCACTTTCATCATTCACCCACAGTACAACAGACCTAGAGGAGCCAATGACCTCATGCTCATCAAACTGAGTAAGCCCGCTGTGGAATCAAACACTGTCAGGCCTATCAACGTTGCCTTTCATTCTCCATATCCTGGAAACAAGTGCCTGATCTCTGGCTGGGGTAAACAATTAAATGGTGAGTGGAGCCGGTCTGACTCTGAAATCACCAGTGTACACCTTTTTTGCACAGGTAGTTTGTCTGACACTTTGCTCTTCGTCACAGGAAAGCTCGCTGATGTTCTGCAATGTCTGGAAGTCAGGGTGGTACCTATGAGGGACTGCAGAGCAGCCATCCACCAAATAATACTTTACAAAATGATCTGTTCTGGTGGGGAAGAAAACAAGGGTGTGTGTCTGGTAAGAGTCTGGAAAAGGGAGTGGTAAGTATGGAAACAGGGGAGTGAGGTACATAGAAAGCCCAGAGGAACGAGAGAACTAAAGGATCTCAAATCGCTGAGAAATTTAGGGAGGTCCATATAGACAGAAGAAAAGATGAATTCAGGAGTGGAAGGGGAGATCAGAATTGCAGGATGAAAAACCCACAGAGAAATAGAGACAAACAGATGAAGCATCAATACGCTGAGAAACAAAGACGGGGACACGGGCTCGGGGCAGACGGCCAGAAGTGTTCAGGAGGAGACAGAGGCACATAAACAAGGCAAGGCTGAAGGACGTAGGGAGCAGATTCTATGTTTGAATATATTCAAGATCCCCACTTCAACTCAAACACAATCACGTCCTCAATTCCAACCACCTCCCTGACTTGAACTTCATGCCCAGGCTCACTAACCACCAATCCAAGAAGCAGAGGAACTACAAGCAGGAAGTGGACATATAAGGGTGGGTGAGCTCAGAGATTCCACGTGAACATTCCAAAGGGTGGGTAGAGAAGCTGGTGCTTGACGGACCTCCCACTTTGTTCCTGCAACGCTATTTTGATGTTTTGGTTTCTCCTAAGTCTGTTTCTCCAGCTTGGCTCATGATCTGATATTGGTCACCAGATCATGTGTGACTCCGTGTTTCTCAAGGACCTGCTGTGCTCATCTCCTTGGCCTGTGGATCTCTCTACTACTGTCAGGATCCTGTGTCGCGTATTACAACCCCACCCTCCTGCTCTGCCTGTGCCTTTCTCAGCTTTGTCTCCCTAAGCACCTCACTCCCTGCCCTGCTCCTCACCCTTTCAGACTCCCCATCCCTCTCTCAACAGGGAGACTCTGGAGGCCCCCTGGTCTGCAATGGATTCCTTAAGGGCATCCACAATTGGGTAACACAACCATGTGGTAATCCTGGTGATCCAGATATTCATGCTGACTTGGCCCAATACAGAGACTGGATAGAAGAAACTATCAGAACCACGTGACCACAGATGATTGAAGACCGGGAAACCAAAACCAACTTTCAAAACTCACCCTTGGTTTTCACTTCCCGGTTCTCCTCACTTACACCCAAAAAGTACAGCCCTCCCTCCACTAGTGGCCACTCTACTCTGCTAATAATCCTCCTTCTAAAAAATAGATGTCTGTGCCTTCTCCTGGAGGCTCTTGCCTTTCTTTCCTTGCTGTAATTTGCTCGTGAATAAAAACTGTTGTATTTTTTTAAAAAAGTTATAAATTCAACTGGTGTCTCGCCATTGTCTTGAAACTCCACATCACAGCATTCCAGGATGTGAATCTATCCTTGAAAGGGTAGTGGGTTTGGAAAACCTGTTACTTACGTATTAGCATATGTCACAATAAGTGTTCATGTGAACATATCCAGTGGCTTACAATGTAATTCTTCAACATAGGTTCAAATAGCTTGATATCAAATATGTATTAGGATGCATACTCTACAGCAGGTAAGTCCTCTTTGTATATGTGTTATGATTCAAATACTGTAAAAGGGATTGAACCATAGAATCCAACAACTTCCCTTATCAGGAAGGACAGAGGTTTTGGGATAACAACTGACATTTTGTTTCCAAGCCACCTACTGATCTTGTCTTACTCTGTAGACTTGAAGCACAACACTCAAAGCCCACAAGTTTGAAGAGAGAGAGACTTATTCCCGAACCTTCCCCAGCCCCCTTTAACTCTTACTGTCACATCAATTTGGTTCCAAAAATGCCTGTTCAGTGGATTTCTCATAGTAGAGAAACCATGCAATATTTAACATTCTGAGTTTGGCTTACTTGAATAAGTATGATTGTATCCAACTACCTGTAAGACCCTCAAATGTATCTGTCTTAATGAAAGAATAGTACTCTATTGTGTCCATAAATCACAATTTTTGTATGCCTTGGTCTGTTGATGGGAATTACAACTAATCTATCAAAATACACAGACTGGATAATTGCATTAGAAAACAAAAGCCCACAATGTGCTGCTTACAAGAAATACATTTTACCCATAAAGAAACACACAAACTGAAAACAGAAGGTTGGAGAAATACTCCATGCAACTGGACCCAGGAAACAAGCAGGGATAGCTATACTAGTCTCAGACACAGCAGATTTCAAGCCAAAACAGATCTGGAGAGACAAAGACAGACACTACATACTGGTTCAAGGAACAATCCACCAAGAGCTAATCACAATTATCAACATTTACACTCCCAGCCTCAGAGCACCCAATTCTATAAAGCAAAATTACTGGACTTGAAAGGCTGTGTAGATCCAAATATAATCATAGTAAGGGATTTACATACCCTGCATATAGACACGTCAACTAGACAGAATTTCAACAAAAAAATTACAGTTAAACCATTCTCTGAAAAAAAAATGGGCTTAACAGATATCTAGACAGTGTTCCACCTGATATCAACAGAAAAGATTTTTTCTTAGCAACACAAGGGAAATTCTCCAAAATAGACTATATTATTAGTATTGCATGTTACAACCCCACCCTCCTGCTCTGCCTGTGCCTTTCTCAGGATGATCTGATATTGGTCACCAGATCATGTCTGACTCAATGTTTCCCAAGGAACTACTGTGAGGTACTTGAGAATAAGTACATGTTTAAATAAGTACAAAGTTGTCAAAGTAATTCCTTTCTTACCTTCAGATCACAGTAAATAAAACTGGAGATCAATAGCAAAAGAAGCTAAAGAAAATCATTCACACACATGGACACGAAATAACTTACTACTTGTGCTTTCTTTGACAGCACAAACACTAAAATTGGAATGATACAGAGAAGATTATCATGGCATATGTGCAAGGATGACATGCAAAATTGTGAAGCATTCCATATTTCTTGACATGGTCAGTGAAGACTGTAAAACAAAAAACAAGAAAGAGACTTGTTACAACACTGATGGATGACTCAAGCAGAAACAACCTCAGAATTATGGGAATGCAAGAACAGATCAGAAAGACAAAGATGGACACTATATATTGGTAAACAGAACAATACAATAGAAAAAAATCACAATTAACAATGTGTATGCTCCCAACTCTGGAGCCCCCAGTTATGTAAAAAAAAAATTATTATTAGACCTGAAAGACCATGGAGGTTCTGATAAAATTATACTAGGGGACATTAATACTCCACTGTCTCAGATAGACAGGTCATCTAGAAAGAAATTTCATTAAGAAATACTACTGTTAAATGACAGTATGGAAAACTAGGACTTACCAGATGAACAGAGTGTTCCATCCAATGTTAACAGAATACACTTTCTTCTCAACAGCACATGGAACATTTTCAAAAATAGATCATATTACAGGCCATAAGACATGCTTAAATAAGTACAATGAAATCAAAATAATTTCTGGTTTACTCTCAGATCATACTGTAATAAAACTGAAAATCAACAGCAAAACAAATAGAAGAAAATTGACAAATACATTGAAACTAAATAACTTACTACTGAACAAACAGTAGGTTACAGAAAAAAAAATCAGTGAAAAAACTAAAAACTTTTTAAAGTCAAATGAAGAAACTATGTCATATCAGAACCTATGGACACAATGAATGCAGTCCAAGGAGGCAAGTTCATAGCCATAAATGCATACACCAAAAGGACAGACCAATCTCATATTAACAACCTAAAGATGTACCTCAAGGTCCTAGAGAAACAAGGAAAATCTAAGTGAAAAAGAAGTAGAAGAAATTAAATTACAAAGATTAGATCATAAATCAACAAAATTGAAACTAAAAAAAATCAAAAATCAAAGAGCTGATTCTTTTGAAAGAATGAACAAGCTTGATAAACCTTTAGTTAAACTAACCAAAAGAGTAAAAGAAAAAACACACACCAATGCAATTAGAAATGAAAAAGGTGAAATTACAACAGAAAATTATAAAAATAAAAACTAGTTCAAACACTTATATTCCAACAAATTGGAGAACTGGGAAGAAATAGATGATGTTCTAGACATTTTTAAAATACCAAAATTGAACCAAGAAGACATAGAAACTTTGAGTAGCCGCATGATTCACATGGAAAGTGAGACAATAACAAAGTCTCTAACCACAATGAACACTCCAGAACCCCACAGATTCACAGCAGAATTTTTCCAGTACTTCAGAGAGAGCGAACTCCAATGCTGCTCAAATGGTTCCACAAAGTGGAAAGAGAAAGAACACTTCCAGACTCGTTTCTGGAGGCTAGCATCACTCTCATGCCAAAAACAAAGACTTAACCAGGAAGGAAAATTATAGACCAATTTTCTTAATGAGTATAGATGCATAAATTCTCAACAAGATTCTGGAAAACAGAATCCAGAAAGCAATCAGAAAGATCATACACCATGATCAAATGGGCTTCATTCCTGAGATGCAAGGCTGGTTCAATATATGTAAATCAATCAATGTAATACACCACATCAACAAAAGCAAAAACAAAAACCACATGATCATCTCAATTGATGCAGAAAAGACCTTTGACAAAATCCAACATTTATTCATGATTTTAAAAAAACCTGAGGAATACAGGTGTACAAGGCCCTTACCGCAAACTGAGAGACGTCATATATGCCAAACCTACTGCAAATATTATACTAAATGGGGAGAAATTGAAAGCATTTCCCTTAAGTCAGGAAAACAACATGGCTACCTACTTTCATCACTCCTATGCAATATAGTCCTTGAAACCCTCAACATAGCAATCAGGAGAGTGAAATAAAAGGAACGTGTATCAGAAGGGAGGAAGTCAAACTATCCTTATTTGCAAATGATATGAAACATATCATAGAAGACTCCCAAAACTCCACCACGAAACTCCTATAAAAAATAAACAAATCCAGCCTAACTGCTGCACCACTCCTCTAGCCTCAGAACTGTGCCTTTGAAAGGGTAGGTTTTACTGTATGTAAATTACGCGTTAAGAAAAATTAAAATGATCAAAAGAAACATCACTTAAAAGGGAATATTTTTCCAATTATTTGAAGCAAAAAGAGAGAGAGAGGAGAGGAGAGGAGAGAGATGTGTGGCTGGGAATGGAGTAGGGGAGAGTACCAGGCAGAGGGAGTGGGGCAAAGGCCTCAAGGTGGGTGTAGACATGGCTGGCAGGCGTAACGAGCAAGAGGTCAGGTGTGACTGGATGTCAGTGACAGGAGCTGAGTCACACAAGGCCTCGTGGGTCACTAGAAGATAACCTTAGCCGGACGTGCTGGCATATGCACGTACTCCCAGCACACAGGTAGGCCAAGGGAGAGAATCAGCAAGCTCAAACCCAGTGTGAGTAACTGAGCAACTCTGCGAAGCTCAGGATAAAATATGTAAAAAGGACAGTGGATGTAGCCGAGGGGAAGGCCTTGGGTTCAACAGTCCCTAGCACCCCAAGAAGAAGAAGGAGCGAGAAGAGAAGTAGGTTACCTTATTTGATATACATTTGCTTAATTTGATATGGATATGAACCAGGCCAAGAGGTGCAGAGAGCATTCTGGGAGGCTGTGGCAAGAGAATTGCCAGTTCAAGCCCAGCCACAGCAAGGCCTTGTCTCAAAAATATTACTAATAATAATAAATGGCTAGGAATGTAGCTTGTTGTGAAGGCCCTGGGTTTAATCCTCAGTATACACACACACACACACACACACACACACACACACACACACACACACACACACAAACTGCTGCACAGGAAATTCTTTCAAAGGCAAAGAGACAAAAACAGTAAGTCAATGATAGAAGGCTGGTAGAAAAGAGAATTACATGTGAGGAGAGTGCTGCGAGAAGGGGACCTGGAGAAGTGGGGAGCAGCTAGAAGCAACCAGGGGGTTCAGAGATTGTCCTGCATATGACTGTCAAGACCCCACACCCCTGTCCCACATCCTCAAACTGATTATTGATATAATCAGGACAGCCTCAAGGGTACAGGCAGATCTCTAACTGTGGGAAGAACGACTCCTCCAGCTCCAGGGCAGGGAAGTCTCATGTTCAAGATCCTTATAAGCCCCTCATGGTCTCTGGGGAGCAGCAGACTGCAGGAGACCAACGTGGTCCAGGACGCAGAAGCCCGGAGACACCAGGGGAAGCCAGGTGAAAGCTCTGCATTCTCCCATCTCCAAATATCTGGGATTCCTGCTTCTGCCTCCTGCTTGCTCACTCTCTCTCTCTCTCTCTCTCTCTCTCTCTCTCTCTCTCTATCTGTCTCTCTCTCTCCCCTTCCCCCATTTCAGATCACCCTTCCATCTCACTGTAGAGTGAAAGATTTTATTTTTGCAATAGCGGAAAATTAAACTAGGACCTTCCCATTGAACTGCATCCCTCACTGTTCTTTTTTAGAAAGGCTTTCAATATGTTGCTAGGTTACCCAGGCTGGTCTGGTTCTGGGGGTCCATCTGCCTCAGTCCCCTACAGTGCAGAGATTGCAGGAGAGTGTCACCGTGCCTGGTCTATCATGAAGTTTGCATATTCTAGGGTGAGCTGCCCGGGTTCCAATATCAGATCCTTCAAATGCTGCCGCATGACCTGACAAGTTACTACTCACTGTCTCTATGTCCGCTTGTCTCTTTGAGGTAGGGATGATCACAGGACTTGCCAGACGAGCTTAAAATGAGTCGTTGAGTATCAGGTAGGAAAAACAACCTCTGGTGCAAGGGGTTACGTCCTAAAACAATCTGCCACAAACACCTTCTTGCTGCCCCCCCAGCGCCTCCATCTCCATCAGGACTGTTCCAAGGTCTTGGCTCTGTCCCTCCCAGTTTCAGTCTGTCTCTGTGTGTCTGTCACTAACCGCATCTGTTTCTGTCATTGGCTTTCTCCATCCTACTATCTCCTGTCTCCCCTGCTCATACTAGATGTGGCTCACCCCTGCTTTCCCTGGGGAACATGGGACAATGAATGGGACTCTTACTTGCGTGTTGTTGGTGAGAAGGTGCTGCTGTCAGACCAGGGCAGCTGTAGAAGCTTAAATACCCAGAGCAGCACCCACAACACAGGATTGTCCCGCCCATACTCAGTAGTGGGCTGGGTGCTGCTCAGTGGCAAGGCGGGGCCCTGGGTTCCAGACCCACCACTACAAAACTAAGTGCCAATAAATTGCTGAAGTTGAGAAACTCAACACTAGGTTACAGTTCAAGGGTCAGGGTCTCGGAGCCCAGGATGGAAAGGGCAGCTTATGGCTGTTCCTGCCTAGATGCATTCTGGAGGGTGGCAGGTCTTAAGGTCACCTCCAATTTCTCCACCAGGTGCTGACATGAAGGCCACAGCAGACACCCTCTGGGTCTGTCTCCTGGGATATGTCATCCTGACTGTCACAGGTACCTGAGTCTGTGTGTGTGTGTGTGTGTGTGATGTGTGGTGTATCCCATAATGTGTCATCATGCAATCCCCACACAGGTCTTGAAGTCTTGAGGGCTATATGGCACTACAGTTGGGGACACAGGCTATGGAACTGCACTGACTTAGCTCAAAGCTCGGTTCTGCTACTTTTAGCTACTCTGGGCAAGTTGTTTCATTTTCTCCATTTCAGAAAGGAGATAGTTACTACTCCCCTTCACTGGTTATGGTTATATCCACCTCTATTACTCACCTTGACTATCTAGGCAAGTCACACTCAGAATGCCTGACCCTTAGACAAGTTCACACACACTTGCTGCAATAAGTATTAGGATGATCACCCAGCGTGGGCGCCCACTCAAGTGCTTTCTAGTCCCTTGAAGGATTCTCTTGGCCCAAGCAACATGTCTCTGGTGCAGAAGACAGAATCCACCTGCTCTTGAATTCTGTCTGCTGGGCATACACTAAGTGGACTGCAGTAACCAGACACACGCATGGCATGAGAACACCCTACCTGGACCAGGAAACCCTCATGCTTTGTAAGACCTCATGTGTCTAGGGGCACAGATGTGGTAATGTATGGTACGGCAAAACAGTTGCCATTGTTTGTCTGCCAGGTGTCAGCTGTGTGTGTGTGTGTGTGTGTGTGTGTGTGTGTGTGTGTGTGTGTTTAAATTTTGCACAGGGTGTCACTAAGTCACTAGAGTGTCAAAGTTGGACTCAAAATTTCCAATCCTCCTGTGTCCACCTCCAAGAATGAAGGGATTACATGCAGTGCCACTATGCCCAGTTATACAACCAGATTGAAACTATGACTAGAGATCGTGCAGCCTGAGGTAACCAAGTACAACAGTCAGGTGAAGGGTCTGGGACATAACACGGTGTCGGCAGATGCAGACCCGCAAGTCCCAAGTATGCCACCACCCGATACCTTCTGAACCTTCCTAACCCTGACCCACCCCCAACCTGACCCACTAACCTTTCCACTACGTGCCTTATCCCACTCCCAGAAGCTGAGACTCCTCCTGGAGAATCCCATATTGGAGACCAAGATGCTGTCTCCAGCCTTGACAAGGTCCTCATTGTTGGTGGGCACGAATGCCGTCCTCACTCACAGCCCTGGCAGGCAGCGCTATTCACAAGGAAAGGACTTCACTGTGCAGGTGTCCTGGTGCACCCTCAGTGGGTGCTGTCAGCAGCTCACTGTATGAGGAAGTAAGTTCAGAGCCGGTATGATGCTAACCAGGTTCAGTAGGGAAAGTTCTCACAAAGGAAAGGGATGCGCCAGTGTGTGTGCAGGGGAGGGACAAGAGTGGGACTTGAGCAGAGGTCAGAGACGTGGCCAAAGTTTGGGCTTTGCAGAGAGTGGACTCTTGGATGAGGGTGGAGCTTGAGCAGAGGGCAGAGTCTTTTCTGAGGTCGGGTCTTACCCAACTTGGAGCAATTGGGCCAGATAGCTAGAGGTGTGATGAGGAGTTCACAGTTGGATCCTGCTGAGAAGCTGACTCCGCATAGACCTGCTGAGACAAATTTGTTGATGGAGAAATATTCAGGATCCTGAAACCAACCCAATGTTGCGAAGTATGGAGGAAGAGGAAGGCATGAGAGGGGCAGGGTTCAGAGGAAAGTGGGAGAGACACAAAAGAATGGGCTAGCCATCCTGATATGTAGATCTCAGCTGAGCTCCCGGGTCCCGGGCAGTCCACAGGAGAGACTTCCATTTTCTGATTGTCTTTCATCACCTCCCCAGGGTTGTTAAGGAGACAGGTTGGGACCAACTTAGAAACATGGCTGCAGAGAAGGGTATAGGGTACAAGAAGTTCAACAATATCACCAACCAAGATAAATATCTTAGTGTAATATTTGAAAGAAGCAAATATTAATGACAAAATCCACTCAAACAAAATATTAACATTTGAAGTAAAGACAAGATCTGGCAGATCTGGGATTCGGGTCAGGTGAATAGCAGGGATGAGATCGGGGATGTTGTTATGACGGCACAAATAAGGGGATACAGTTGAGACCAAGAATGAGTCTGGCTGTAGAGTGATGATGGGATGGGGCTGGGAGAGGGGCTGGAGGGGATGATAAGTGGGGAAATGTGCTGGAGTCGAATGAGTTTGGGTTTGAGTTTGGGGCTGGAGAAAAGAATGAAATTACCATGATACTAATCTTGCTTATGGCCCGTAGCTCCTACACTGTTGGGCTGGGACTGCACAGACTTAACCCAAGCCAGGTACGTGGCAGCCAGATCATCAGAGCCACCATCTCTGTGCCTCACCCACAATACCACAGACTTTATCTAAACAATGACCTCATGCTCATCAAGTTGAGTAAGCCAGCTGTGGAATCAGCTACCGTCCAACCTATCAACATCTCCTCCCAGTGTCCAGTCCCTGGGACCAGGTGCTTGGTGTCTGGTTGGGGTCAGCCACAAACTAGTAAGTCTGAGTGTGTCTATCTCTGGAATAGTCCCTGTCCACTGCTGTCCTACCCTGGTTGCATTCCCAACATCGTGTCATTCGTCACAGGGTCTTCACCCAAAGTTCTGCGATGTCTGATTGTCCCAGTGGTGTCCGCAGCGACCTGCAGAGCAATCCTGTCCGGGTGGTACCACTCTAGCATGCTCTGCGCTGGTGGTGAAGAAAACAGAGATACTTGCAGGGTAAGAGAGTGAAAGAGGAAGGGTAGGAAACAGAGAGGAGATGGCAAGACACACAGAGAACAAAGGAAAACGGAG
Organism: Ctenodactylus gundi; assembly: GCA_004027205.1. Taxonomy (NCBI): domain Eukaryota; kingdom Metazoa; phylum Chordata; class Mammalia; order Rodentia; family Ctenodactylidae; genus Ctenodactylus; species Ctenodactylus gundi. The sequence goes on from PVKB01005928.1 coordinate 18,239, forward strand.
GAAGTGAGGAGATTTCAAAAATTCTGAGAATCTTCAGGAGATGCCAATGAAAAGAGAAACAGAAATTAGAACTCCAAGAGTGTAAAAGGAAAATAAAGATGTAAGGTTAAAAAAACAGAATTGCAGGGAGAGCCAACGAGAAGGAGGGAGACAAACAGAGGTGAAGGGTCAAGATGGAGAGAGGGAGAGAGAGAGAGAGAGAGAGAGAGAGAGAGAGAGAGAGAGAGAGAGAGAGAAACCCAGGGGAGATGCCCAAAGTCCAAAGTCATTCCGGAACAGAGTGAAGGCAAGGTCAGAAAGAACATAGCAGCAAGAATGTACGGCTGAGCTCTTTTCAGGATCCCTGGCCCTAATGCCAAACACAATCCCATCCCCATGTCCAACCTCTCCCAAGAGCCTGTCTCCGCACCTTCCATTCAAATACTCATTTTCCTGAAGAGGAGGCAGGAGCCAAGACCATGAGGTACTGGTGAACTTGAAGCCTCCCAGTGAACACTCCAAGGGGTCATAGGGAAGCTGGTGTTACATCCATGTCTCAATTTTATGAGTTGACTTACTGGCTTTTCTCAAGCATGTTCCACCAGTTTGGACCTTGGGTTTCTGTGTCTTCACCATCTTGAGGCCTTACAGGGGTCTGAGCTCTGTTACCAGATCTCCTCTGCCTCTTCACCAAGGACCTCCTGGGTGCACGCTCCGTGCCTCCTCCCTGGGCTGTCTCCTCTGTCTCCTCGGGTCCCTCCACCATGTTTCCACGGTGCTCTCCTGTTCTTCCTTGGCTCATTTCAAATGTGGTCTCACTCACATCTGTCTTCCGAATCCCTGTACCTCACCTTCTCTAAGTCCTTCCTCTTTTTCCTCAACAGGGAGACTCTGGAGGCCCCCTGGTCTGCAATGGGCTCCTTCAGGGCATTATTTCCTGGGGACTGCCACCGTGCGGCACACGTGGGATTCCAGGGGTCTACACCAACCTCTGCAAATTCAAAAAGTGGATAGAAGAAACTATCAAGACCAGATAACTACAGATGAGGTTGGGACTGAGATTCTAAAACCACCTTCCAAAGCCCATACACGGATTTCTGCCCTCCACCCGCTTCCTCACATCCAAGGCGGCCAGGCTCCCAGCAGCAGCTCTGTCCCACCAATCACCTTCCTTGTAAGAACGCATTTCAAACGTGCTGCCTCCACAATGTGATACCAGGGAAAGCAGGTGTTTTCAGTCGCCTTTTCTTTCTGTCCCAAGTCAATTCAAGATTAAATGTGGCTACGTACAGAGCTGTGGATTCAGTGGCCCCTTGCCCCTGCCTCACACTCCGGTTGTGAGTTCCAGCATTGAGCGGATTCTGGAAAGGATAGAAGTTGTGGCAGATATGCTAATTATATATGAGAATATGTTGCTATAATTGGTCATCAAACATACCCACTGACTCAGAATATCAATTCTCAGTTACATATTCAACGTGTTATCAAATATGTATTAGAATGCATGCTCCATAGTAGATAAATGCTCTGTGAGTATATTTAGAGGTCAAATGCTCTAAATGAGATTTAGCCGTAAAATCAAGTAACTGAGTCTAGCAGGAAGGCCGGTGGCTTTTGTGTTGCCACAAGCCTTTCACTTCCACGTCAGATCTTACTGTTTGGTCTTGGAACACCACAGCTAGCATGTGCAACTTAAACACAGGAAGGTGTGTTAGTCCCTCTCTTGTCACTGGGACACTATACCTGAAGCCTGTGGGCTTAAGGAGGAAAGGCTCACAGTTTCAAAAGGTCTCAGTTCATTCACAGATGGCAATCAATAGTGGAAGGCATGGGTGGACATGGTGGCACATGCCTGTCATCCCAGCACTCGGGAGGCTGGGGCAGGAGGATTGCTGTGTTTTCAAGGCCAACCTGGGCTCCATAGTGAGTGCAAGACCAGCCGGGTCTGCAGAGCAATACTTTCTGTCAAATATGCATACACAAATAAATAAATACTTATTTATTTTGAGTTATTGTAGAGAAGTGGGATAAGAATATGGAGGAGGAGGTTTAGGACAATGAGCCTGGGGATGGATACATGGCCCAGAATGATTTCGCAGTGGGTAGCACAGGCCCAACCGTGTGCTGTTATTGAGCTTGTTGTGTACTGTCAACACATAAAGGTCACCAGGGTTAGTGCCTCCTTTGTTCCCTTGTGTATAAAAGTGCCCGTACCCTCCTGAAGGGGCTCCAGAATAAATTATGTCAACTCTCCCCAAGACTGCATGTCTCTTCTTCCAACTCAACCCCCCCCCTCAACCCCCCCCCCGCCAGACTCAAGACCTCCTAAACCTCTTGACTGAGCCAAAAGCCTGTCCCCGACACCTGACACAGTGAACAGTATCCCAAGGTGAGTACTCCCTTTGAACTAGAGAATCCAGGTGAGGCCAGGTGTCCTCTGCATAGTTCATGGTACCAGGTGGCAGCTGTGTTGCCTGGGAAGACTCTGGTGGAAACCTGGAAAGATATGGTTGGGTCTCTAACAAGCTTAGGGAAGCCTTTACAGCAACGGGAAGGTCATCATATAAAGGGACAGCAGGCCTTCACTGGCTGCTTACGCAGGGTCTTCTTAACAGTTCTCAAAGAGATACAAGAGCTGCACAAGCACAGGAGTCATAGGCACAGGAGGAATGGCTGGAAGCCGTGTATGACCTCTAGGGCATGACTTAGGTGACTCTCCTGCCCTTTCCTCAGTAAGCCAGATTGATAAGGACCTTAAGGATCCACTCTTTGCAGCCCGGCCTGTTGTTTATCGAAAGGCAAAGCATAAACAACTTTGGGGGGAAGGTGGGGCAACCTGGAATCCCCCTGCTGTAACTGAATTTATAGTACACACTGCCTACACACCATCAGAGTTGTGAAACGTGGTCAAACAGTGCCTGCGGAGGCCCAAGGAGCCCCTACCTGCCTGGCTGTCTTGCCTGTGCGATTAAGGGGCTGATAGCACTTGCTACTCCCCAAAGGAAAGGAAGAAAGTGGCCTCGTGGCAACACACCCCTCTCTCCGACAGTAGCTCTAGATTAGCCACCAGATGGCAGCTGAGGTGGAAGGCCACCTTCCATGGAGTGGTGCACGGCTGCTGCCTGGAGGGTATGAAAAGAGAACTGCCCAAAAATTGTGAGTGAAGGACAATTGTACACTGACTTAGTGCAAATCATCTGTGAGTTGGGCATATGTCAGGCAATCTTTGATATGGACCCTAGAGGTCCTGAGAGGAATGCTTTACTTCCAGCATGAGGGATGCAGTATTATATTAGGCACGGCCCACCCTACCCCACCTCCCACCACTGTGTGGATTTCTAACTACAGTTCTCATGCCTCCTGCCTTATGTAGGAAAAGGTGCTCATAAGGTTACTACAACAATGGCTGCCCTGGGAGACGCAGAAGAGGGCCACAAAGAGCATTGTGTTCCTGTCGGAGAATCCTAAGAACAAAGCTAAACAGTAGGGGTTGGAGGGAGAACGAACGATGTGTCCCAGTGGGTACTGAGAAAGGCAACTAGGAAACAAGCATGGACCTGACCTAGTATTGGGTCATGAGGAGTGGATCATGCTAACCTAGACAAACAGCCAAAGGCGGTGCCATTGTCATGGAAACAGCTGTGGCCAGAACAAAAGCTCCAGAAACCAAGAGGGTGACATCACAACAGACGCTGCTGGAAACCAGAGGATTATTAGAAACTATTGTGAAAGCATATATTGGAATAAATTTGAGAACCTAGAAGAAATGAATAAATTCTTAGATATGCATGAGATTTCAAAATCGAATCAAAATGACATTAAAAACCCTGAATAGACCAATAACCAGGGATGAAATTGAAGCAGTAATAGTCTCTTTCAATGAAGAAAAGTTCAGGACCTGACAGATTCACCACAAAATCTCACCAGAACTTCAGGGAAGTGCTTACACCACATTTCTCAAAAATTCCATGATTTGAAAGAGAAGGAGTATTGCCAAACCTTTTTGGAAATTAGCATTACTCTGATCCCAAAACCAGATAAAAGCTTAACAATTATAGGCCGATTTCCTTAATGAACATAGGTGCAAAAATTTTTAATGAGATACTTGAGTAAACAGAAGGTGACAAATTATTTTTTTAAGTCGTACACCACAGCCAAGGTGGCTTCAGCCTAGAGATGCAAAAATGATTCAACATATGTAAATCAATTAATGTAATACACTACATAAAAAAGCAGGACATTTTAGATAATCATATGATTATCTAAATATAGGCAGAAAGCCTTTGACAAAATTCAACATCTATTTACAATAAAGGCCCAAGGCTCTTAACTCAAGCTGATAAAAAAGCAACCTATAACAAACCTGCTGCCAACATCATACCAAATGGGAAAAAACTGAAAGTATTTCTCCTAAAACTAGGAGCAAGACAAAGGTTCCTCTCACCATTCTGCTCCACACAATACTCAAAACCACTCCTGCTCCGCATAGTACTCAAAACTTTATCCAGAGCAATCAGGAAAGAGAATGAAATAAAAGGAATATGTATAGAAAAAGAAAAAGTCAATGGACCCTTCTTTGCAGACATGATCCTCTACATTGAAGATTCCGAGAACTCCACCAGAAGACTCTTATAGCTAATGATGCAAATTTAACCAACTTGCAGGTTACAAAATCAATAGCATTCAGCGAAAACATGGAAAAAGAGATCAGAAAAACAATCCAATTCATAGCAGCCTCAAAAAAAATTCTTAGGATTCAATCTACAGCAGTAGATCTTTCTAGTGAAAATCACAGTATTCTGAAAACATTGATGAAGACTTTAGAAAACAGAATGGCATCTCCTTTCATCAATATTATCAAAATTGATATACAGACTCAGTGCAATTCTAATCAACAGTATTTTTCACAGACCTAGAAAAAAATCCTAAAATTTACATGGGACTTAAAGAGACCCAAAATAGCCAAAGCAATCTTAAGCAACAAAAGCAGGAAGTACCATGATACCAGGCAACAACAACGTAACAGTGACAAAAAAAAAAAAGACACAAAAACTGACAAGTGGACCAATGGAACAGAATTGATGACTCAGACATGACCCCAAGCACCCTCAGCAATGTAATCTTCAACAAAAGGGCCCAAAACACATGCGAGGGGGAAAGATAGCCCTTTTAACAAATTGTGCTGGGAAGACTGAGTATCCACATACTGAAGAATGAATCTAGACCACATCTTTCGCCATGTACCAAAATCAATTCAAACACACCAAGGACTTAGTTATTAAATCAAAAATACTGAACCTTTCAGAAGATAAAAATAGGCAAAACCCTTGAATACAGTCACAGGCAAGAACTTTCTCAACACAGCATCTATTGTACGTGACATGAGGCCAAGGACCAACAACCGGGGTTATATCCAGTAAAAAGCTTCTGCAGAGATAAGGAAACCATCAACAGAGTGAAAAGAGAACCAATGACGCAGGGGACAGTTTTACCAGCCACTTCTCAGACAGATGACTAATATTTAGAATGCTTCAAAAAACACTGTAAAAAAATAAAAAGCAGACCTCCTAAAATAAAAGACCTAGTCAAAAAATACATGGACAGTTCTCAGAAGTACAAATGGCTAATAAATACATGAAAAAAATGTTTAGCCTTTTTAACCACTAGAGAAATGCGAAGCGAAGCAACAGAGTTTCCATCTTACTCCAGTAAGAATGGCTGTTACCAAGAACACAAATAGCAGCAAATGCTGCACTGTAGAGGAAAGAAACCCTGAGTACCTTCCCGAATCAGTTAAAGACACCATAGAACAGTGATACATGCATACCCACGTCTACGGCAGAACAAAACTCGTAATAGCTAAGTCTTGAATGTCGCCAGTACGTCCACCAACGGTTGAATGGATAAAGCCAATGATACACACACACACACACACACACACACACACACACACACACACACACAGTGGAAGACTACTCGGCCATAAAGACAGATAAATTTGAATTATTTGTAAGAAAACGTTTGCTGGAGACCATCATGCTTAATGTAATGACTCCAACACGGAAGGCTAAATGTCTCATAGTTTCTCTAATATGAGAGAACTAAAGTGTAAGTGGGTAAAAGAGCAAAATAAAACAGCGGAGGGAGAAAACGAGGGGACAGATCGCCTGGAGATGGGAGGGAGCACTGGGAGAAAGCTTTCAGCACTGGCCCGCCAGCGATCACCTCCCACGTGTGCTCCAGGCCCCGAGCAGAACCCCTGCGTCAGCCCGTAAGTGCACACGGCACTGTGCTTCAGCTACACTTACACAGCGACGCTTGGTCACTCACTTAGCTGCTGGTATTTCTCTTGGCAGCCTCCTCTGCCTGAAGAAGACACGTATAACGACAGAATGGTGACAGGTGAGTCCTGTGGCAGTCCTTTCTCTGAAAAAAGTCCAGTCAGTCTGACTGCCCCCAAGGAACAATGACAGACCAGTTGGATGTGATGTATCCAACCCCGGGGAATCCCAGAAGGGGGAAGAAAGGGCACTCCCTTCCTGTCATGTGGGTACCTTGAAATTTTAAAAAAAGAGTCGTTTAGCTCCCAGTTTTGGAGGCTGGAAGTTCAAGCCCTGGCCGCTCCGTTGCTCACCCTTTGTGAGAGTCCTCTTGGCAGACGGAATCATGGCCGGGATGTATGCGAGGAAGATCACATGACATGACAGGAAGCCAAGAGCAAGAAAGTCTAGGTTTTTGTTTGTTTGTGTTATTAAGGACTGAGCTAAGGGCATTTGCACTGAGTTACATCCCAGCCTTTTTTTTTTTTTCTTTCTTTGTGACAGAATCTCAAGCAGTCACTAAATTGTCCAAGCTGGGCTCAAAATTGTGTTCTTCAGGGCTCAGCCTCCCAGAGTGCTGGGATTACAGGCATACATCATGCCTGGCTAGGAAGATCTGTTTTTTAAGAACTTCCTGTCTCCAGAACTAGCTCCCTAGAGTCCCCCGAGGGCTGCTTTAATCCCTTCTGATGACAACGCCAGCAGGGGGACCCAGTTACCACACACAGGCTCCACCAGCTTTACTAGGTCCCACATCGCCACACTAGGATGAAGCTTCTAGCACATGAATCTTGGGACAAACACATCCAACAGTAGCAGTTGCAAGGAACTATTCATGACCATCCAGATAAGGTACCGCAGAATGACAGTTGCCACTAAGGTGATGAGTCAGTCCCGCTTACCAAACTGCAAAGAATCACCTCCATGCTCCTTAAGTGAAACTACTGCCCCGAGCTCCAGACTACAGACCCGTCCATGAGCCCTGGCACCCAGACTTCCACTCCTGGGGTCCATATTCCAGGAGCAGTTTGCCGGGGGAGACACACTACTCTCGCAGGCCACATCGAGCAGCCTTCTGTCTTTGTGAATAAGATTGTGATGAAACTCAGTCACGTGCTCTCCCTTGTAAATTAGCTACAGCTGTTTTGGTGCTAACACAGCAGATGTGAGTCAGAGAGCATCCGGGGTCTGTCCCCCAAAGACCTAGCCCAATGGCCCTGTGAACCTTGACAGTCAGTTTGCTCACATCTGCACATCTAGGTTGCCTTGCTCCAAAATCCTAAATCCCAGAATCCAGATTTCAGACTCTAGATTTCAGAGCACACACTGGAGACTCAGACACTAGAGTGACACTCAACATGAGAGCGAAGCTCCAGTCACCATAATCCTCTTCTCTGTTCCAAGCTCCAGTCCTCGGACTCCAGGCAGGACCCCAACCACACTCCAGAGACAGGCAGAAATGCGAAGGGTGATAGACTAAAGAGACGGGACAGAGAAAGAGAGAGCGAGAAAGGGGGGAAACTAGAAACAATCCAACAGGCAACATCTTGACACACAGAAGGACTCAGGGTCACACAGCAGAGATCATTTATTTTCTTTCACTCCACAAATGCTTATGACGTGTAATCCTCAGGGCTTTGGGTAAACAGTGAACAAGACTGAAGAGGATCATCCTCTTTGTGGTGGAGAGATAGATACAAACAAGAGAAAATTAATTTAAGGTGTGAATTATATGATAAATAAGATATATGTTTGGAAATGTTCATAGCATAATGCCTATCAATACAAACCACATACAGTAAGTTGAAGGACAAAGGCGATCTGGAGGTGAGAGACGTTTGCAGTGTACAGAGAGGGACAAAGTCCCACAGCCTGGTGAGCAAGAGGTGGGTGAGGCACAGCACAACATGGAGTGACCCCAACGGGTGTGAGGCAGGCTCCCAGGACCACATGCTGGAGGATTCTATCCATATAACATCTTCAGAAAGGCTGGTTGGGGCAAAGAAAAATAGGTCGGTGTGGCTAGGAACTAAGAAATTGATCTTAAAGGAAGCATGGAGCTCCTGGGGAGGTGATACAGTTATACACCTCGATGATGGCCTTGTTCATATATCCAAAGGCTGTGCGTGTGAGTTTGTGTGTGTGCTGACACACATCGAAAAAGGATAAATACACATACGTAGATGCGCATATATATGTGTCAACATTTGCAGAACAGTGTCCTTAAAAGGTAGATTTGCTATATGTAACTACATCTTTTTATTTTAAGAAAAAAATGAGAAGATCAATAGAGATTTCGTGGAGAGGGGAATATTTAACGACTGATCTGAAAAAAGCCAGGGAGTGTTCCAGTCATACACCTGGGAATCTGGATGGAAGTGAATCAGCCCCAGGGAACAGCCAGAGTGAAGGCCGGGAGGGAAGGACAGACATGCTGGACAGGTTGCAAGAATGAGGGACGTTGTGTGGCTGCAGCTGAGTCCTGGGACCTCTGTCACACAAGGACTGGTGATACACTAGAAAACATAAATTGTCCCAACGTGGGAGCACATGTTTGTAACCAGAGCATTCTAGGAGGCTGAAGCAGGAATGGTAAACTCACACTCAATCTGGACAATGAGGTTACTAGGTGAGATTCTGTTATGGTTTGGATCTGAAATGTCCCCCCAAAAGCTCCATGCTTAGATGGTGATTCAGTCATGAAGGTTAATCTATTGACTCCTTGTACTGTGAGTGGTGGGGCCTGTCAGAAGCGGCAGATGGCTGGGACATACATAACCCAAAAGGATACAGGCTAACTTCCTGTTTGCCGTGCCATGACCAACGTCTCTTTGTCTAGGCACCACTGCTGGCTGCCCACGAATGGACTGAACCTTTGCGAAACTGTGAGCTGAAATAAACGTTTCCTCTCTGAAGTTATGAATGCTAGGCGTTGTGTCCCAGCAATGAAAAACTAAGACAGATCCTATCTCAAAACAAAAATCCACAGTACCACAGGAAGAAAAGGGGGGGGAGAATATAAGTTGTATTGATCTGACATACACTTGTTTATTAAAGGCGGGGAAAAAAGCAGAAAGTCAACAAGAGAAGCATGCTGGTAGCAGAGTTAGACAGGAGAGGAACAGAGCACTGGGAGAAGGAGCCCTGGAGACAGGGCAAGCAGCCAAGGCGATCGAGGGGACTCGCGAGTCCCTCTGCACGTCCACGTGCACGGAACACCCCTGGCTCCGCATTCCCTGACCTGATTAGAATGAGGAAGCCTCACGGAGAGAAGTCAAGAGTTTGCTAACTACGTGACGAATGCTTCCTCCCGCTCCAAGGCAGGAAGGATCGGAGTCTGGATGCAGATTTTCATAAGCCCTTCTAGTTGTCTGTGGAGCAGCAGGCATCAGGATCCCAGCTCAGTGAAGACCTCAAAGCCCAGACACACAGGTGAGCAGCCGGCACTCTCCCACCCGCGAACTGTCCTCATGGCTTTTTGCCTACGCTTCCCTAAACCCTTCGGGTTTCAGCTAGCTTTCTCGTCTCGGCCTAGCTGCGTGTATATCTCTCTATATTTGTGTTTCAAAAGATTCACTGTCTGGGGAGGGCTCTGCTTGCTTTGCTTTTGATTTTGTTCTGCTGTAGGAGGGACTGAACCCAGCACCGTCCTACTGAGTTACATCCCCAGCCACTTTTATTTGATATTTAGAAAAATGATCTTGCAAAGCCACTCAGCTACCCAGACTGGGCTGGAACTGGAGATCTTCCTGTGACTTCTGACATATTTCTCAATCTCTCTCGGCTGTTGACTACTGTGTATAAAGAGGTGAGGTTGCTACTAATGAGTCATTCTGTGTCAGGTGACAAGAACAACGTCTGGAGCAAGCGTGTGTCCTGAAACCATCAGCTACAGATACCTCTATTTCTGCCTCGAGATCTCTGGGAATCACTCGCCGAGGCCTCGTTGGGCCTCCATCTCCATCAGGACTGTTCTGAGATGCTGGCTCTGTCCCTCCCAGGCTGTCGCAGTGTCTCTGTGTCTCTGCCATCAGCTGCTTCTGCTTCTGTCATTCACTTTCTCGATCTGACTATCTCACCCGAGCTGTGATTCCCCCCCTGCTTCTCCTGGGGAGCACTGCACAAGGAAAGGGACTTCTGGTTGTCCCTTGCTGCTGGGGAAGGTGCCACTGGCTTCTGGTAGGTAGAGGCCAGGGCAGCTGTAAAACAACCTACAATACACAAGGCAGTGCCCAAGGCAAGTTTATTCACCCAACAACCCAGTGGTGGGTTTGGGTGCCACTCAATCACATGGTTGGAAACTGAGTTCTGTCCCATCGCTGAAGCTGAGAAACCCTAGGTTTTGTTTCAGGGTCAGGATCCTCAGAGCCGAGGACGGAAATTGTGACTTATGGCTGCTCCTGCCCAGAGACTCCCTGGAAGGGTGGGAGAAATGTCAAAATCACCTTATCCCTCTCCACCAGGTGGTGACATGAGGATCACAGCAGACGCACTCTGGATCTGGCTTCTGGGATACCTCATCCACAATGTCTCAGGTACCTGGAGAGCTGGGTGGCACATGCAGAACACAGGCTGCGGATCTGTGCTAACTTGGCTCAAAGCTCGGCTCTGCTACTTTTTAGCTTTGCTACTCTGGGCACGTTCTCTAATGTCTCTGTGCCTCAGTTTCTCCATTTCAAAACGGAGCTTGTCACCTACCCCACTCCAGGGGTAGCTGGAGTGTAGATAAATATTTCATACACCGGACACTGCAGATGGTCTCGTGAACACAAGTCAGATCACACACAGGGCATGTCACCCTGAGAATGTCTGACCCATAGACGAGCTCCCATGTGGGAGTTGTAATCATTATCCAGGTGGTCACAGAGCGTCAGCCGTGTGCCTCCAGCTGGCAAAGTCAGGGACAGCTGTTTCTGCCCCTGTGCGTACTATGGTATGGAAGCCATTGGGGACATGTGACCTTGCACAGCATGAGGAGGTCCCAGGCAGGTAGAACACTGAATGTAGTGACTGTATCCTGGTCCCCACTGTCGTCTCAGGGTGCAGCGAGTGCACAGAACCCTACACAAGGGGGACTCTGACTCCCGCACTAGACTGATACCACTCAGCATTTTGAGGACTGAAGAGAGTGTGGACGCGATTTCCAATCTTATTGATAATGTATAAGTACAAAGTGTAAAGGTTACATTGATCTTGAGCATTCTGTGCACGTACATATCATGGCAAAGTTATGGGAGCGGACCTGTTGGCCTCACACTGAGCTGCATCTGCAGACTTCAACTTTTTTCTTTTTCTTTTTCTTAGAAGTTTGCATTTTTAACATTCACCCTGGGTCTTGCTAAATCACTAAGGTTCCCAGCCGGGGACCTTCCTGGCGATCATCCCGACACTGTCCTGCAGAATGCTGGGATCGCCATTGCAAGCCTTCTTGTCAGGCTAGCAGTCCAGTTTTGGAAGCAGGAAGTGTGGGAGGAGAGGGGTCACGGGATGGGCCTGGGGCCTAACACGGCCCTCTCCATCCCTGCCCGCACAGCCGCATAGAGAGACCCACAGGCCTGGCGGGCTTGCCCCATCCCCATCTAACCTGAACGGCCGTAACCTTGACCCACCCTGGACCCGACCCGCTAACCCTTCCACTACGCTCCTTATCCTGCCCCCAGGAGCTAGGATTCCTCCTGGAGGAGCCCAGATCGGGGACCCAAGCGCTCTGTCCAGCCTTGACAAAATGCTCGTTTTCGGCGGACACGACTGCCTTCCGCACTCGCAGCCCTGGCAGGCAGCCCTGTTCCTGAGAAACAGGGCACTGTGCGGGGGTGCTCTGGTGCACCCTCAGTGGGTGCTAACAGCTGCTCACTGTTTTCAAACGTAAGTAAGTGCGGGGCGAGGCGAAGACCCACAGGGAGGGCTGGAAAGAAGCCGCGGGCAGGGCCAGGGCCGGGCCTTGAGAGGGGCAGGGCAAGGATGTGGAACCTGGGTCGAGGGTGGGGCTTGAACAGAGCGCGGAGTCGCGGACTAGGGTGCTACCCTAGCAGAGGGCAGAATTTTTTTCGGTGCAACCTTTTGCGCTGTGCCACGACACACAGGCCAGCCAGGTAGAGGGCCTGAGGCATGGCCAGGGGCTGGCGTCCACAGCGACGGACCAGGACGACAAGCCGACTCCCACGGCCCTGTGTGGGACCAGAAATATTCGGGAGCCTGAGGCTGACACAGCCATGGAAGGCTGGAGCAGGAGGAAGGCTCCGAAGCCGGTTCCAACGGAAGGAGAGGGAGGAAACGCCGTAGAAGGACCCGGGGAGGCCGGAGTGTGCGCCTCCGATCAGCGCCTGGGGACCAGGGGATCCTTACAGAGACTGCCATTTTCTGTGCAGTTTTTTTTTTTCCTTCTTTCTTTCTTTTAAACTGCTGCACAGGGTTGGGACGTAGTGTCCAAGAGGTGGCTGAAGGTAGCGTGGACATAGCTTGGGATCGAAGTAGCATCGGGCTGCAGGGGAGTGTAAACGGTATGAAGAGGGCAGAAATCTCACTAGAGGATTTAAGTATCTTCACATAATTGTTATAACAAGCAAACATTCATGCAAAACTCCTCTATGGGGCTGGAGAAATGGCAGTTAAAGCACTTGCCTAGCAAGCGCTAAATCAAGTGCTACCCGGTACCCGGGTTCCATTCTCCAGCACCACATGAGCTGGGCGTGGTGGTGCACACCTGTGATCCCAGCACTAGGGAGGCTGAGACAGGGGGATTGCTGTGAGTCCAAGGCCAGCCTGGGCTCCAGAGTGAGTTCAGGACCAGCCTGGGCTGCAGAGCAAGACCCTATATCAAAAGAAAAAAAATTCACTATCAACTAAATACCATCATTTTAAATAAAGACAGACTCTGGCAGGTCTGAAATTAGGGTAAGATGAGCAGTTGTAATGGATTCGGGGTGTTGTTGAAGTGGGGGAGCCAAGGGTGAGCCTAGCTATGGAATAGATGCTGGGAATGGGCTAAGGGGGTCTGAAGCTGGCGTGTCAGAGGGATGAGGCTGGGGTTGGAATCGAGGCTGGGCTCCAGTCTTGGGTTGGAGATGGGAGTGTAATTCACACCGCACTCGCCTGCCCCACCCCGTAGGTCCTACACCGTTGGTCTGGGACTGCACAGTCTTGACCCAGCCCAAGAACCAGGCAGCCAGATAATCGAGGCCAACATCTCTGTGCTTCATCCACATTACAATAAACCTTATAAAGCCCGTGACCTCATGCTCATCAAGCTGATGAAGCCAGCTGTGGAATCAGACACCGTCCAGCCCATCAAAATCGCCTCCCAGAGACCAGTCCCTGGAACCAGGTGCTTGACTTCCGGCTGGGGTCTGCTGCTTAACGGTCAGTTCAGATGTGTCGGCCTTGGAAATCACCTCTGCGTGTTGCTGCCCCTGCCCAGGTAGTGTTTCTGACACTGTGTCCTTTGTCCCAGGGACCATACCTGATGTTCTGCAGTGCGTGGAAGTCCCAGTGGTGTCTACAAACAGCTGCAGAGCATCCTTTCCTGAATTGTATCATAATAGCATGTTCTGCGCTGGTGGTAAGAAAAATGAGGACCCTTGCAAGGTAAGAGTTTGGGAGGCTAACGGGGCACAGAATGGAGATGGGGTGAAAGACACACAGAAAAACAAGGAGGTGGAGGCAAGGACAGACACTGAAAAACCTTGAGAAATGGTGACCCAGATTTGGCAGGAGAAAGAAAGGACCAGAGATATGCAAACCAGGAATTTGAGAAGAAAACAGACACATGGGGTCAAAGAGCCAAGAGAAATGCAAAGAGGCCAAAGACAAGTGGAGTGCCAAACAAAGAGGTGTACATTCAAGACGTCAAGACACAGAGGTAGCGAGAGGCCCAGGAGAGATGGCCAGAGGGATTGTACACATAAAGGACAGGATAAGAACCTCTTTGTAGGGTATATTCAAGATCTCCAGCCTACCTCCCAACACAATCCCAGCCTCAACTCCTACTGCTCTCAGAACCCAACTCCACGCCTGGTCCCCACCCATTTCAGTATCATCCCCAGTGGGCAGGGGAGCTATAGGAAGGAGCTGGACAAGCAGGTGCTGGTGGGCACAGAGCTTGCAAGAAGACATTCCAGGGATGGGCAGGAGAGCTGGCATTTGAAACAAAGACCTCAACACAAGCCTGTGATCCCAGCCCCCTGGTTATCTGAAGCAGGAGGATCCCAAGTTTAAGTCTAATCTGGGCTACTTAGCAACTTAGCAAGATCTTGTCTCAAAACAAAAAAAAAATAAATTTTAAGTGGGCTGGGGTTGTAGCTCAGTGCAGAAGTCCTGGATTCTATTCCCGGGAGAGGGTGAGGGAGAGAGGAGAGAGAGAGAGAGAGAGAGAGAGAGAGAGAGAGAGAGAGAGAGAGAGAGTAAGAGCTTTCCCTGAGGACCTGCAGTTCTGTGATTTGATTTCCTGGCTCTTCTTAAGCTCATTTCTCTAGTTTGGCCCTTAGGTACCTGTATCTTCACTGTCTTGAGGCCTCCCAGAGGTCAAAGCCTTGTCACCCCATCTCCTCTGTCACCTCTGAATCCACATATCTCATCTCCTTTGCCTGTGGGCCTCGGCCTCTTCCCACCACTCTCCAGCTCCTGTGCTGTGCTCACACCCTGTTCTGCTCTGCCTGTGCCTTTCAGTTTCTTACTCACTGGGTATGTCTTCTCCTCTCCTGTTCTTTTTCCTCTCTAACTCACCCTCTCTTCCCCCAACAGGGAGACTCTGGAGGCCCCCTGATCTGTAACGGGCTGCTTCAGGGCCTGGTGTCCTGGGGACCACAAATATGTGGCACAACCGACCATCCAAGTTTTTACACCAACCTCTGGAAATTCAAGGCGTGGATAGAAACAACTATCCGGACTAAGTAATCACAGGCGGCGCTGGACCAGGAATCCAAAACCACTTTCCAAAACTTGCCCTTGGATTCCCCAGCCCTCCTCCTTCGGAACCGAGAAATCCGGGCCCCAGAGGCAGCTCAGACACAACAACAATCTTTGTTTCCAAAAGTACAACGTAATGCCTTCTCCTGGACGAACTTCCCGAGCAAGATAATACCAGGTTTTTTAGTTTACTTCTCCCCTCGTCCATAAATAAAAACTATTATGAAAAAGAGGTGTGGATTCAATGCCATCTCTCCTCTGCCTCACACCGCAGCGGTGCTTCCCGGAGTGTGAACAAATCCTTGAAAGAGTTCAGGATATGGGGAACGTGACAGTTACACATTAACTACATGTTACCTTGGTTACTCGCGTCAACATACTCACTCCTTTGGAATGTAATACTAAATTATATGCTCAATGTGTTCTCGGATAAGTGTTATATAAGAGTGCATGCTTTATGCTTTGTGAATGTACTTATAAGTCTAGGGCTATAAAATCCATAAATACTGATCTATTAATAAATATATACTAAATATAATAAATATATACTAAATATACTAAATTAGATGCTCAATGTGCTCTTGGATAAGTATTATCTAAGAGTGCATGCTTTACATTTTGTGAATGTATTTATAAGTCTAGGGCTATAAAATCCATAAATACTAATATGTTAATAAATATATAATAAATATAATAATAAATATATACTAAATTATATGCTCAATGTGTTCTTGGATAAGTATTACATAAGAGTGCATGCTCTACACTTTGTGAACATATTTGTAAGTCTAGGGACATAAAATCCATTCACTGATGCTGTATGTCAGGCCAGTGGCTCTTCTGTGACCACTAACTTTCCACTTCCAATCCATCCTCATTGCCTCTCCAAATGCATCATGTACCCTGCCAGCTGGGACCACTGCCTGGGACCAACTTGAGGGGTGCGCAGCGATGTTGGGCAGGCGAGCTGCAGTGGCCTGCCTGTCCCTGTGCAGGGTCCTGTAGGCTAGTTGGGAAGCAGAGGTGTAGAGATGTTGGCGGTGGGGCAACACAGCAGAAGGTTTGGTTGGGGTTTCCCTACCTCTCCCTGCTTCTCTCTACCACATCAGGCACGTCAGGCTACTAGAACTTACATTTGGAAGAACATCCTGAATACAGCGGTAGAAACACAATACCCTGCCTCTAAAATGCAGCCCCGTTCACCAACCATTTAGCTGTTCCCTTAGAAGAAAAACAAGACAGAAGGAACTTGTAAGAAGGCTCAAGAAAGTCAAGGATAGGAAATAGTGACTTGTCTGTCTCAATGTCTGTGGTGGGTTAATGGAGCCACATGCCCATGTATGGTCACCGGAGGGCTGGGCGAATGCAGGCCAAGGTGGCCTCCCAGCACAGAGGGAGGCAGTTCCCTGCTCAAACCCCTTTTCCCATGCGGGGGTCTCAGCTTGGCAAATGCACAACGCAGTGCCTGGGTGCGCACAAGATCTCCCTCCCTCAAAGGTTTGATTCTTTTTGTTTTGGGAAGCACAAATCTGCCCTGTCCCTGTGTTATTCACCCCATCTTGGGCAGGACAACCAGAATCCATCTCACACCACCTGCCAGGTGGCAGGAGCCAAAAGCTGAACCAAAAGGAAAAGTCAAGATGCAGATTGCTGGCAGGACGCGCAGTGGGTCTGCGGCGGCCTCGGCTGCACACCCTCCCACAGCCAGGGCAGCTGCAATCCTGCGCCTGATCCGTGCACTTTTTTTACCTAATTGACTTAAAATAGCAGGAGATTCTTGTCAAAAAGACATTTTTCTGGGTGAGAAAAAAATAAGGAGATCTTACATGGGCTAATCTTGTCAGGGGATACAAAATTTAGAGTTAAGTGTCAATAGCAACTGAAGATTAAAGATGACTGTATTAAAGCTCTCCTTTTGTGTTTAAAAAAATATATTCTCCAATTCCCATTATTAATTAGTTCATAGCTGGAATTGGAGGGGAGATGGAGGGATGGGAGGGTTGAAAAGGAAAATGGGAAAAATTTGCAATTTTACCGCGACATGTATATGTCCAAAATACTCAAGATCAATGTAAACATTTTGTATCGCATCTATACATATCAATAAAACGGGGGAAATAAAAAATATTCTCACTCTGTTGTGTTAATGCTGCGCCACCTAGTGTATACCCAGGGAAAGCTTTAAAAGGAACTGAAGACATCTGGGGGGAAAATCTGCCTGCTGGTCTCTTCAAAACTTGGAGGCAGAAATGAAGCAAGGTCTTAGGTAGCTCAGGGTTGACATGTGAAGTCACAAGCATGAGTCATTTAGAGAGTTCAAAGAGTAGAAAAGTGGGAATGCCCCTTCTGTTGAACCTCTGCTGTACTCTGGTCTCTTCACAGAACAGTGATATCCATCCTTTCTTCCTCTCTTGAAAAACTGGGACAAATTTGTTACCAGAGAAAATGACAATAAGGTTAACAGAAGGCAACGTTAAACTCAGCAGCAGAAGGCAGAAGTGCTAAGCAAACTCCACCCCAGAGGCAAGGACAGCGTCTAAGGCAGTTCTGTCATGATCTCAGGGAAGGAGGGGGGCGGTGATTCACGGGATTGCTGGACCAGAATCAACACCTCCTCAACTCAAGTCCAGAAGAGTTGAGGGGTACATCTCCTGTGGCCACAAACACACGCACGAAACATTTAGGAGTGAGTCGTGGAAAGTTGGGCACGCCCTCTTTCTAGTTAGTTCCTGTCTTGGACTCTATGCAGGTCAGGGGCAACATCAGTACACCAAACACTCCTTTGGGTTCTTTGTTAATAAGATAATAGGGAAAAATAAAGATCTTTGACACCTGAAATTCCCATTGATAATCTAGTAAATGCCATTAATTCTGTTTTCTATGGCAAAGATATAGAGAAGGGGCAAAGAGGAAGAAGGAAGCTAGGAGCTTCTTGCTGCACCAGGAAATGACCGAATGTTATCTGCCGCATCTTTACCAGGAATGGTATGTTAAGTGGGGCAAGATAGGACGCCGATCAGTTTACATCCCAAGGGTCAAAGAACCCTCAGTTCGGAACCCCAAATGTTGTCCCTGGAAAAAGGAGGCATGAGGCCCCCTGTCAGCTCCCAGCTTAACCATCACCTCTAGGATGGAGCCTCAGGCAACACTGGACTCTGCATGAACAGATTCCCCCTTGAGTGAGGCCTCTCGTTCTGTTCCCACCTCTTATCTCAGGCAATTGGCTTTTAGGCCACTAGGTTATGGGTATTAATGAAATTCCAGTGACTAAACACTTTTTGCCTCAGTATTCCTGGCGTGATTAATTTCTGCTCATCCACTTTTTATAATACCTAAATGCCCAGTCTTCCAAATGTGTAATAGCCTTAATGGACCATAAGTGACCCACCCATGACTTAAAGTCATTTACCTCAGACTTCAAGTTTCCTGAATGATAAGGGATACTGGGCTTCAAAGTACTTTGGTATTACTGTACCCCTCAAACTCTCCAGAGAAAAATAGAATGTGGATGGTAATATTGTATGTATGTGGGAGAGATCTCTTCTTTATCCAAAAATTGCCTGCTGGATTCATCATTCCCAAGTCAACCCTGGAAGGGAGAATCTTCCCAGAGATACCACCATCATGAAAATAGAAAGCTCTGAAAAGGCCCTACTGTCATCAAGAACTCAACTCCTTTAAAGCAAGACACGGGGATAATCGAAATAACTGTTCAAGCCACCAGAAAAATACAAACTTCTTTTCAAAAAAAAAAAAGCCATCAACAACCACTTCAATAAGTAGTCTCCGTTTTGCCTGAATTAATTGTCAGATTTTAACTCACCCTTTAGGACTCTCTTGTGGAATTGGCTTTAATCATGTATGTGGTGGAGACATCATTTTTATCATAGGGATCATTATCTTAAGCCCTGTCTAATAATTTGTCTAATACAATTCATTTCCTCTAGGTTGCAATCCATTCAGCTGCAGGTGGTGGTCTAGACTGGATTCATCAATCTGAACCTTCTGACTTCTACCGTGAACCCCTGTACCAAGCAGAGAGCAGAGACTGTGACCTGAATCAAGCCCCCCAGCTCCATCCTCTTTCAGCAGGAAGTATTTAAGAGCAGTAATCACCCTTTCCTCCATAACAATTTAGTTTTCAAAGAGGTGTTGTGAAGCAGGCAGTTAAGTAGCTATGAACTGGAAAGGTAGAGGGGGCACAAAAGCAGTCAGGGAGTGCAAGAAATAATGTATCTTTTTCCACCCACTGGCCCTACAAACATTTCCTATAGGGAGGGTGAGCGCTCATTAAGAGCTGATGCATATGGAAATTCAAGGAATGATGAGACCCCAAGCATAGGTAAAATCATTTGTAAAATGCATGTGTAACAAAAGTAATGTAAATGCCCTAGATGTGACCTTTGTACCTGTGGACTGTATTTCATGCAGCCAAATTAAAAGGGATTATTAAAAAAACACCATAAAAATTATGGGTTAAAATCACTGGGCATCAAGTCCCTAGGCATCAGGACATCCTAGGTGATCCCACGCAGGCTTTCTCTTCCAAGCAGTGGGTGCTTTTATTCTTCTTTCCTTTGTTTCTATTAAGACATTTTCTACATATCACCTTCTTTGTCTGCAACGTCACACTTCAATATGGGGGACCATGAGCCTGGTGTAGACCAGGACAGACCAGGTAATAATGAGCAGACAGCTTAATGTCAGCAAGCCGTGGAGTCCAGTAGCAGAATAATGACTATAATGGGAGAAAAAAAGGATATTCTGTAAGATCCAGTTGATCATATAAAAACTAACATCTCTTTCAGCACAGCTGCTCTTTTGTCCTTGTCCACCTTTGTGTTTTCTCTTGCTTTAAAAAAAAAAAAACTCATTTTTCAATAAACTCCCTCTATCCCTCTATACTCTGTACGATGGCCTTTAAGTGTTGTCTGAACTATTTGGTCAAAGACACAAAGAAACAAGGTGTGTCACTGGTCACTTACAGAGCAATGGAACCATCTTCCAGGTGACACTGAGACTTTATGAGAGACTGGGATTAAAGGTGGTAGACTTTTAATCTGGTGAAGAAAATGTCAAAGCATCCTAACTTTTAGGCTGCAGTGTGGGTATTGTTGGGTACTTTTAGCCAGATCTAAAATAAGAATCAGTAGCAAAAAGCATCTGTGAAATGCTGTCAATTTTATAGAAAAAAGAAACACCAGAAAATTTGAGCCATGGATAATGCAGTTGCTAAAAACTTAGGAAGCGAGTTATTTATGTCAGGACAATAGAAAAGATGGCTTGAAGGCATCTCAGGAATCAGCGAAGTCCTACTTTGGACCCCCTAATACTCCCAGGCTCTTCCAAGATGCTCCTGGGTCTCCAGCCCCCAAATCTGCCAGACAATCCACCCTCCAAGGCTGCTGCTGTCTGCCTCCTGGCCTTGAGGTCTCTCTTGTCTGTTGCTACAGGTGGGAGAGGGGTGGCATTGACTCACTGGAGAGTGTGGGAGTATGCCCACTATCTCATGCCATGCACCCGCCCTTGCCACTGGATATGGACAGGCAGCGCCAGCCAACCACTCTGCCCGCCCTGTGGCCACTGGTGCCTCAAACAGTCAGCCTTAAGACACAGGGAAAGGCCCTGACCACTGACACCCCCTACACAAGCCCCCACTATTAGCAACAAACAGGCAATCAACCACACCTCCAAGCTCTTAGCCCTCCCCCAACCCTGCAACTTCTGGGAAGGAAATACTTGCCCAGTGGGACTCTTCCTTTCCAGGACCCCCTACTCCCACTCCTATGAGCCTACTTTTCATCTCTTCCAGGTAGCCAAATCTCACTTCCGTCTCCCATGACCTCACGGGCACCAGCGCCCACTGGCATTGCTAAGGTTTTGATCCATACTTAAGTGGCTCCATTTTGTACTATTCTTCTAAGTGCTATTTCAAAGAGCCTTTTCTGATGGGCTAAACTGTGTGCTGTGGGTTAGCTGTAAGATTTGATGAGGATTTCTGGGACACTAAGCAGAGTACTGAGTTAGCCCAGGGAGTAACCTTAGGGCATTCTTGACTCTCTAGTGAACTTTGGGTGCTGTGATGGTTTGTAACCCTTAGGATCTACGGCCATATTTCTTGCCTCTATATCTCACTCTTGGTGCCTCACTGGCGGCAGGGTACACTGATGGGTAGCGCAATATCAACCCCCCTCCATCTTCAAGACACCTTCCAGAGGCCAGACACAGATGAGCTGACAGACAGTCAGCCCCACGTGGGCTCTTAAGCCCACTTCATAATTGGTCATTTTCAAAGAACCCCGGTTTCGTGTGATTGGGTCCCTTCAAATGTCACGGACACCCTACAGATTTTAAGTGGTTGATATTCTTACTATGGATGCTATGTAATTGTGATTGTTTTTTTGTGTAATAATGCTGTACCTATGTCACCTCTCCTTCCAAAACCCTATATCAACCCTCTGCTGCCCTGGCTCAGAGCCATTCTCTGTATTCTCATCTGGAGAAGCAAGAAACAAGTTCGGTCTGGTGTCAACAAAGAGCCTTATCTTGCCTTAATTGGTTTATGTTGGGTTTTTGAAAGTCGGCCGATAACAGGCCCCATCACCTTCTAGCATCGCCATCACCTCGGGACTCTGTAGCTCTCTCCCAGGAGGTCCCCTTCCTGTGGAGGTGCAGAATGCAGTCTATACTTCCAGTATTCCAGGTGTCAGAGGCACACAGAATGATCAGTAGGACTACTGATCACTAACAGGATTTCTAGGTCCCTGAACTAGACAGGGCTTCTAATTCCCCTGTTCCAGCCAAGACAGCAGTCCAAGGCCATACTTCCCATTTGACAGTCATTTCTGAAGAAGTGGCAGTAGGGTGGCCCCCTGCAAGTCTGCCGTAGTAGTTGTATCCGATGCCATAGGCAGCAGGAAGTGAGTATTGAAATAAAGGGGGCTACAGATCTAGGAGAAATAGAACAAATGCCAAGTGGCTGGCCTTGTGGGTAGAGGGGCAATAGCTGGGGCATGGGCCTTTGAAGTATGAAAAAGTGAAATGAATCCAGCTTCGCCAGGGCCTGTCGTACCAAAGAGATGGCCAACAACAGTAAAATGGTCAAAGAGAGAGAGCTCGGGCGTTGACCTGAGTGGGGATGGGAAGAAATGGATCCGAATCCTAAGGAGAAAAAGGAGCATCCTAAAGTTATCTGAAAGAGAAGCAAGAGGATGACCTGGGGAAAGCAAGCTGGTCACCAACCTCGATTCTCAACCCAAATTCAGAGCCTATGAATATAAGGACCCAAACCAAAATGCTCCTGAAGACATCTGATTTTGAGGGAGGTGTTGTGTTGTCACAGAGCATGAATGGGAGACAGAAGCCAGCCTGGAGAGGGGTCCCGCAGAGACCCCCCAGCTGTGCACACAGAATGTTCGATGTCACTCAGAGACAGGGATGTCTCACATCATGCATCTGAGCTCCAGCGCCAGTCCCAGTAGCTAATATTCTCTGAGGGCTGCACGCCAGAGATGGAGCTAAGAGCGCCACCACGTGTTCTTCATAATCCTCCAGAAGTTGGTGTTACGACCTCCTATGTGTAACTAAGGAAGCAGGCTGAGGGAGATGAAGTGACTTGCCCAAGGTCACACAGCTGGTAGGCAGACTCAGATTTACATCCCAGCAGTCTGGCCTCTTCTCTTAACCACCCACCTGGGCCTTCCAAAACCTGTAGCAAACGCAAAGTAGAGTGTTGAAGGACAAATTCTTGCATCGCGTGGTGAGGAAAAAGGGGACACCTGGGAAACTGGGAGGAGACACCATATCTGCACATGTAGAGATGCTCCTCTCTGAAAGGGGGACAGAAACATCCCAAGGTTTGTTTGAGGGTAATAAACAACGGATAGTTGATCTTTGTGGTACCTCGGGAAAATAACCCCCTCCCTATCTCTGAGAGGCAGCCCTGTTTTTCAAATCCGGCAGGGGAAAATGTGCCCAGGATCCAAGGAAAGCACCACTCCAGAGACCCGTTTGCTCCCCTGGAGCCTCTGTCCACTCCACCCAGTTCTTTGGTTTGGGTGCTTGGTTTGGCTGACACAGCCATGCCTCCCTTTAGCCCAGGCAGGAATCTGTGCACACCGCCCACTGGTGGTGGCAGTGGAGGGGACGGAGGGGGAGAGATTGCAGAGTGCTGCCTCTCTGCAGGTGAAGGAGGAGTTCTGGGGACCACCTGAGAACCTCATCTTTCCTACCTCTTGGCCAGACCTGAAGCAGGAGGAGGAACCTGCCAATTCTCCTTGGTGCAAAACTATGAGCCTCAGCAGCCCTGCAAAGGGGAAGGACCTGGCCTAGGCCAAGGCTCAGCTGACACCCCTGCTCCCAGGGCTCCTGCTCACCTCACTGGCTGAACACAAATGATCACCTGTCTATTGGCTGCTCACTGGGACTTCCACTCCCAGGGAAACCACTAGCTGCTACCAATTTATTCTGAACTGAAAGCTTGTCTTTCGTTATCCGTGCCATTGGGCCCTACATAGACAAAGTGGGCCCCGTGCGAGTCCAGATGCTGAGTTTTGAGCATTCTGAAGAAATTAGTGTCATGGTGGGCAGGTGGGCCAGTTTCTGAAGGTTGTGATGCTGGTGCTGGGGCAGCAGAGGAGGCAAGGGAGGGGATTTTAGGCAGCACCTAGGTGGGAAGATGCCAGGGAAGGTGTGTACAGGAACTTGCCCAGGACCCGTCTGGGGACAGGGGCTGGGTTCATTCTGTTCACAGCGAGTAGAAGTACCAATCCCGGTTCTTGGGATGTTACAAATTCAAAAGCAGCCACCACTTCAAGGACACGAGGGCAAGGCAGAGACCCGAGAGGGATGGGAGAGGGAAGCTGGTTCTAGCGATCTGTGGACAGGATGCAGAGGGGGTGCCCGTGGCCCACAGCACTTCTGTGCTGGGGAGTCTGAACACAGCCAACCAGTTAACTTTGAATCCTGAACCCTGCGGCTGCACTGGTTTGCTTTGCTCTCAGCGTCCTGTCATATGCCTCTGGCGTCCCCTCTCTCTTGTGTCTCCCCCTCGAGTCTCTCAACATCTTGGCTGTGCGTCGCTAGGTTCGTCTCCCCGCTTCTCTCTGGCTTCCCCTGCATGTCTGGGGCTTTCTGGCTACCAATCTCTGTTTCCCTCTCTACTCCTGGTTTTCATATCTGCTTCTCTTTTCAGTTGAATCTTCCACTTTCTGAAGTTCGTCGTGCTTCTGAAATCCCCTTGTGTCCTCTGTGTTTTGCTCGCCAGGCCTGTACCCATCCCTTGACCAGTATCCAGTGTTGCAAGGGCTCTTATTTGCCTCACCAACAATGCAGAACATATTATAACTTGGGATCAGGAATCCATCAAAGTCATCAGAACAACCAAACATGGGGGAAGGAGTCTATGGCAAAGAACACAAGGTCAGAAACACCAGCCAGACAGAAATGATTCCAGACGCCGGCAAATCCAAAGTCTCCATTCAGAAGCCAATCTCAACCAGAGACCAAACACCTCCTTCCAGGGACCGGACACTAGGAGGCGATGCTGAAGCACCGCTGTGCGGATCCACAGCTGCTCACTGGCTAAGCACAAAGTCCTTGGCTTTTGGAGATGTGCTGTGCTTTTGGTGAGGCACGGAGACGGTGGCCTTGGTCATCTAGCTGTCTGATTCTTGGCTTGGATCAAGGTTGTGGAGATCCAGCCCAACGGGGTAGGAGTCAAGAGACATGAAACAGATGAGAAGAGGGGCCCTCCTCCCCCACCCCTACCTCAGACTCGCCCTCCGCTCCCACATTTAGATTTGCAACGTATCAATATCTAATAAAGATAGTTCTGTTTCTCTCTTTTTCAAAAATATTTATTACTTAACTTTTGTATTCATCTCATTTTATAACTTTTTTTAGAGCTTCTACCACCAGGAGAGCAGGGTGGGATCCTTGTCATGTTCATGAGTGACTTTAAGTGTCTCTATGAAGAAAGAAGTTTCTTGTGAGGTGTTACTGGTATTTGTCGTGTTAAGATAGAGTTTGTCTACTATCAACAGCTGTTGAACTGTGTTGAATCTTTTTTATCTAGTCATTAAACTGATGGATGTCTTTATTTGTTCTGCTTTATTAGATTGAAAATAAGGATTTCAAGACATTGAAAAATGTTATTAATTTTAAGATGTTGAGAAATCCTCGTGTTCCTAAGGTGCATTCTATTGGTAAGGATACTAATATGCTAGCCCCACTATTCTGAAGAATGCCTGCCTGGGGACAAGTTCAGTGGCTGAGACAATAGAGTTCAGAAAAAATGGAATATGCGTCCTCACCTTCTGAATTCAACTAGACAACTGAGAGTCTTGCGTTGCTATCACGCCCCTCTAAACATTATTACATTGTGTAAGTAGGCAAAGGTGGAACACAAGTAGAGATAACCCATGAATGGAGCCTGTGTGGCATCAGAGGAATAAGGTCGCTAGGAATGAAGAAGAAATAGAACAAGTTGAGCTCAATGGACAAGCAGAACGACGCATTTTAAAGAAGAAGCAATCTCAGAGAGACGTAACAGGCAAGTAGAAACGGACAACGGAGGCGCGCAAGGTTGAGAAGAACCATTTGGGGCAATAATGTTAAAACCTTTTTAAAATATCATTTCAATAAAAAGATCACAACGAATTAGAAATCAAAGGGGTGCCACCAACACTCAAATGAGTAGGTTGAAAATGGAGCAGAGGTGGTGGGTGGGAAACAAGAGGTGACCTCTCAGAAATGGGGAAGAAGACTGAAAATGGGGTAAACAGTGAGAGAAAAGCAAATGTGACAGAAGTATGTAGCAATTCTACACACCAAGTACAGTTGTTACCTGTTACAAAGTCTTATGCAAACCAGAGTGAATCGGTTAAACTGTGGTTGAGAAAGCAATGAAACACATAAAAGCTTAGAGATTAAAAGAAAGGCTACTAACATCTATAAAATAGGAGCACTGAGGAGAGAAAATTATGATACTAAGTGCTGGGAAATTTAATGACCAAAATGTTCATAGACATAAGTGAGACAGTGTCTTAGTTGTTTTTTAATTGCTGTGACAGAGTACCCAAAATACACAAAGCAAGGGAGGAAATTTCTATTTTAGTTCACAGTTCCAGAAGGTCACAGTCCATTCGTGGGATTCCGACAACAGGGGAAGCACATGGTGGAGGCACAAGTGGAGGCTGCTCCTCACGGCACTGCAAACAGAAAGCCGAGTCGAGTCCTTGAAAGAAGGCAGGAAGCAGTAGATACCCTTCCAGGTCCCGTCCCAGTGATCCGCCCCTTCTGGTTCTAGCCTCAGTGTTCTGCTTCTTCCAGGTTTAAGCTCCCACTACACACCTATAATCCAATCCACACACCTGCAGCCTATAATCTGACACATGCCCATCACCCACCCTCTAGACCAGGTCCCCATCTCCTAGTAGCACAGGGTTCCATAGATAATCTATAATATCCAAATACATGAGACTTTTGGGGGACAGTCTAGATCCAAACCCCAATAGACAATACAAGCTCACATTCAGTGGAGTTAAAGAGCATGAAGTATCACACATTTTATATTCTTGAGAATCACACATAAACAGATATACACTGAGACAGAAAGCCAGACACATAGAACAATCTCCACAAAAATTAGCTACTGTTTTTATAACATTGTATCATTAACATTTAAAAGGTTGAAAGCTCCACACCCCTCACCTCATACTAAAATCAAATGAAAATGGATTAAAGACCTAGGTATTAAAACAGAAACACCGTTATGGTCTGGACCCAGGATTTCTCTAAATGTCTTGTGCACTTACATGGGCTGGCGGGAAGCGGGACCTGGTCAGAGGGGCAGATCACTGGGGCTTGCTTGGAAAGGAATCAGTATTGTAAGTTATCTACAGATTGTACTAGGTCCACCCTTCCTATCTAATTCTGCTTCCTGACTGCTGTGGGGCCTCCGCCATGTGCTTCCACCACTGCCAACTCCCCACGAATGGAATGAGATCTTCTGGAACATCGAGCTAAAACAAACCTTTTCTTCCTTAAATTGCAGATGTCAGGGATTCTGTCCCAGCAGCAAAAAAGTATCTAAGACAAACACTGAACCTGCTAAAGAACAAGACAGGTAAAACTCTCGGAGACACAGGTATAGGCAAGGACTTTCTCAATAGAAAATCTGTTACACAAGAAACAATGCCAAGAATTAACAACGGGGATTATGTCACGTTAAAAAGCTTCTGCACAGCAAAGAAAACAGGGTGAAGACAGAACCAACAGAATAAGGAAACCTATCTGCTGCCTACTCCTCAGGCTGGGGTTAAAGTTAGAAAGTGCAAATAGCTAAAATAAATCAATAAATAATAAATTTTAAAAATAGACTCCCAAAAATAAAAGACCTAACTGAAAAATGCGTAATTGAACAGACAGTTCTCAGAAGCAAAAGTGGTCAATACATACATAAAGCAATGTTCAGCATGTTTAGCCATTACAGAAATGCAAGTCAAAATAACACTAAGGTTACACCTTACCCTAGTGAAAATGGCTGTCATCAAGAATTCAAAAACTAAGAGATGCTGGTGTGGGGGAAAAGGAAGTCTTCTACTTTGCTGATGGGACTGTAACCTAGTACAACCATTATGGGAACCATTATGGAGGTTCCTCGAAAAAGCTAAAATTAGATATTTGATGCAGTTATACCTCTTCTGGGGGTCTTTCTAAGAGCTAAAAGAATAATATAATAGAGATATATTCCAAAATATCCATCAACAGATTAGTGGATAAAGAAAATATGGTGTGTATATACAATGGAGTACTACTCTGCCATGCAGAAAAATAAATTTGAGTTATTTGTAAGAAAGTGGATATACCTTGAGGCCACTGTGCTCAGCAAGGCAAATGAGATCCAGACGTTTAAATATTACAGTTTCTCTAATATGAGAAACCCAAAGTAAAACAGTCAAATAAGAGAGATGTTAGGAAGTAGGGGGATGGCTTTGTGGAAAGAGAGAGGAGATATGGGAGGGGTGAGAGCGGAACAGAGGGAGGAGAAAAGAATGTGACGTTGATGCAACATGTATGTGCACCAGTTCCTCAAGTTTAACGTGACTGCTGTAAACCACAAATACATACTAACAAAAAATAATAACTCAGGAAAAAAGGGAAGTTTCAATAAAGATATACGTTCGGTGTACTTTCTAGAAATATCAAAATAGAAAAAATTCAAATTAAAACCCTTGACTGTCAACAACTAAAAAATAACAAAATACGTAATAATCTCGTGACATGTGGCTCAAGTTTGCCAATGACTAATTACAATTTTTTAGAAAGACAAAATACTACAAAGCCTAAAGCTCATAATCCTGTAATCCCAGTGTGATACCACATGACTATCACTATTTTAGCCACTTTCTCATGCCTGAGACACAATAGCCAATATCTGTATCTTAAAGGAAGAAAGGTTGTTTTTAGCTCACAGTCCATTTGTGGTTGGCTGGCAGTGGCCTAAGGGTATGGCAGAGGACCGGTAGGTAGAACAGCTGTTCATAGCATGGCGAGGCAGGAAGCAGGGAGAGGGACAAGGACGGTGCTGAGGGCAGGAATATACTTCTACAGGCATCCAGTAATCCACCAGTACCCCACCCCCTTCAACCAGGCTGGCAGGCAGCTAGACTAGAGTCGCCAAAGGACAAAGCACCAAGGCGAACACTTAGGGGTTAGTGAGCATAGAGCAGATGAGTAAAAAGTACCCAAAGTTAATTGTTTTTAAACATGAAAAATACCTTGGAGCAAAGCCAGTTCACTCATATTTCTTCCCTTGAGCAATTATGTAGGTCAGACTCTTCCTGAACATTATCTTTAAATAAATCAGGAGTATCTAACAATGGCCCAGCACGCCAAGGCAGTTGCTTGTTAACCAAGGTAAAGTGGGCACCGAAAGGTCACATACGTGCAGAAAACAGATAAGAGCAATGAAAGAGTAGACGTGGCAAAAACGCTACCAGGAAGTACGGGGACCGAGAGTCAACGGTCATGTGACATGGGGTCTCGCATCAGCAGGTCACTAGATGTGGTGCATTTGGACAGACCAAGCTTCCTAAATCCCTTAAAAGAGGGGCCCACCCCAAGAAGGACGTTGCTCTGACTCCAGGTGGCCCTGATTTCACCAGGTTGCTACTGCCCTACTGTTTTTGTTCTTGCTTCGGTGAATGTCATTGAACTTATTTGGAGAGCCAGCACCATTCCTGAGTCTGACTCTCCCACGTCTGTGAGAAGTCGAAACACAAACCCTGACACTAGGAAGGACAACAAGGCTCCCCAAAAACTGACTCATCGATACATTCATCCACTTGAGCCAATTAACCCCTTCGAGCAGAAGATCCCAGGGAACAGCCTCACTCACCTCAGGCCTCCTCGAGGTCGCTAACTGGACTCCCAGGAACTTCCGTGGAGGTAGGAATGCTTGCACAGCCAGACCAAGGTTTTTTTGACCTCTGTTCTGCCACCTCTTGTCATCCTCCCCGTCAATATCTGACTTAGCATCCTGTGATAAATCCTTTGAAATGTGCGTAGCAGATCCTAGCTCTCCACTAACCTAAGAGCTAAGAACATCACCTATGGGAAAAATGTCAGTGTAACCTGCTACCTAATATTTATATCAATTTTTTTAAATGCTTTGATTTATGACTTTCTTCTGTAATTATAAATACTGCCTGTAACTGCTAACTCATTGGAAGTGGTATTTGGAGTTACTTAAATCTGTGTTCCCAGTCCATAGTCATTCTTGTTTGTGTTCAGAATAAACTATCTCATTCTCTTTGAGATGGGAGGTGTATTTTGAATTAATAACTTCATGATTCAGTCATCCTTCCAAACATATGAGGTTTTTTGGGGACATTCCTGACCCAAATCACAGCAGAAACCGTAATACAGATTTTGCTACCAGAGAAGCGGGTTTATTTCTGATCACAGGTTCACAATCCTTCGAAGATTGTGCTTTAGGGGAGTTTTAAAAAGTTTAGATGCTGGTTATGGAAGTCCCGGAATGCCTTCCCTTTGAGCTATATCCCTGGCCAGTTGAACTTTTCCTGTTGATACAGTGTCTAGTGAAGTCGTTTAGGTGCTTGGGCTGGACTGAAACTTGAGATGTTCCTGCCTCAGCCTCCCGGAGTGCTGGGGTTCCAGGCGTACAAAACATACGCAGTAGAAAGTGACCTTTAGACCACAGGCTGGTTCTTAACTGCCTGGATTCTCCACCAACTCCTCCACTCCCTACCTGTGTGACCTCCAACAGGTTATTTAGTCTCTGTGTCTGCTTCCTCTCTGTGGAACAGGGGTAACAGTAGCACCTACCGGATGAGTTTGCTATTGAAGAAGTCACTGAGTGTCAAGTGCTTAGAACAACTCCAGGACACAAGGGCTGTGTCCTCAAAGACTACTACAAACACCTTATTTCTGTCTCGGGTCTTACAGATCCCCTCACCTGAGGCCCCTTGCGTCTCTGTCTCCATCAGGACTGTTCTGAGGTTCCGGTTCTGTCCCTCCCTGGCACAGGCTTGGTGTCTCGGGGTCTCTGTTGCTGACTGCATCTGTTTCTGTCATTCACTTTCTCCCTCCTACCATCTCCTGACTCTCCTTCTCATCCCAACTGGGCTCACCCCGACTTCTCCTGGGGAACAGTGGACCATGAGTGGGACCTTTCGTTATCCCTTGTTGGTGAAGTGAGGGCTTGAGGGTATCTGATGAGGAGAGACCAGGGCAGCTGTGAAACGCCCTACAATACACAGGGCAGCACCCACAACTCAGTGCTGGGCTGGGTGCTGCTCAGTGACACAGCGGGAAAGTGGGTTCCTTCTGTAGCACCGCTAAACAAATGTCACTGAGGCCGAGGCTGAGAAATGCTGCCCCGTGATGGCTCAGGGTCAGCGTCCCGGAGCCCAGGGTGGAAAGGGTGGCCAAGGCTGCTCCTGCCCAGGGCCATCCTGGAGAGTGGGAGGTCCCAGCGTCACCTCAGTCCTCTCTACCAGGCGCCAACGTGAGTCTATGGGATGTAGACTGTTGGAAGGGGGCAGGTCCTACATGATGTCATCATGCAACACCCACAGGGTCCTGGGGCCTGGGTGGCACACACAGGAACACAAGATTTGGATCTTTG
Source organism: Ctenodactylus gundi (assembly GCA_004027205.1). NCBI lineage: Eukaryota > Metazoa > Chordata > Mammalia > Rodentia > Ctenodactylidae > Ctenodactylus > Ctenodactylus gundi. The sequence continues at coordinate 49,595 of PVKB01005928.1, forward strand.
TGAACTTGGTTCAAAGCTCAGCTCTGAAACTTCTTAGCTGTGCTACTCTGGGCAAGTTCTCTAAGGTCTCTGTGCCTCAGAAAGAAGGTAGTCCCCTACCCAATGCCTGTGGCAACTGTAGTGTAGGTAAATATGTCACATGCCACGCTCCTCTGATGACCTCCTGGACATGGGTTAGATCACCTTACTCACGTTACCCCTGGGGTGTCCTTAACCCATGATGAGCTCACACGTGAGAGCTGGGGTTCCTACTGGAGCCCCACAAAGTGCCAGCTAAGTGCCCCCGCCAGAAGAGAGATAGGCCACGACGCATGTCACTCTGTCTGCGTCCTGCAGAGCACAAGCAGATCCCAGGCAGAGCAGAACGTCTGCATGGAGTGAGCGCATCTGTCCCCACTCCCATACACAGCACCCAAGACCTGCTGGACTCAGGCTCTGAGCTTCCGGGGCGCTGCGGCGGCTCACAGGACCCTCAGAGCGCGGGAGAACACGGGCTGGCTTCTCATTTGCTTGGCTTTTTGTATTTTGTTTTACTTTATAGAATGAGGGACAGAACTCAGCACCTTCACCATAACTTCATTTATCGTTCTTTTTACAGTGACACAAAGTGTTGCCTAGATTCTCAGGCTGGGCATGAACAGGCTCCAACAGGCCTGGTTCAACCTCCCAGAGGAATTCAGTTCCTTGTGTGGGCCTCCATGCCGGCGTTCTGCCTGGTTGCTTCTTCCTCTTTTTGCAGCACTGGGTGTTACACACAGAGCCCTCTCTCTGAGCGGTTCCTCCACGTCTCACTGCATTGCACATTACCCAGGCTGTTCTCCATCTTGGGATCCTCCTGCCTCCGCCTCCTAGATTGGTGGAATTGCTCAGCCGCTGTCTGTCTAAGCTCTCTAGTTTTGAAATAGGTGACTGATGGTGGTGGAACAAGGGACCACGGTCACGCTGGGGACCTGGGCCTCAGTACTGGTCTGCTTAACCCTGGCCACCCAGCCCAAAAGCAGATCTCAGACCTTGTGTGTGGTTGCCCCTCATCACGCATTCTGAGCCTTGCTAACCCTCAGTGACCTTGACCCACACCTCCTTCCCCCTCTGCCTGACCCTGCCCCAGGAGCAGAGATTCCTCCCAGGGGATCCCAGATCGGACACTCCGCAGATCTCTCCAGCTCTGGAAATGTCTTCATTGTTGGTGGGCAGGACTGCCGCCCTCACTCGAGGCCCCAGGAAGGCAGCACCTTTCCGGGAAAAGGAACTGCACTGCGGGGGTGTCCGGGTGCATCCCCCGTGGGCGCTGCCAGCCGCTCGCTGCAGTGTGGGACTGCACACTGAGGAGCCATGGGGGACACTGAAGACCTGCAGGAAATGGGTCAGGGGCTTGAGTGTCACGGGGATGGGCCAGGTGATCTGCGCAGTTGGCTTCCATTTCCAGGGCAATTTTTGATTTCATCGGCTGCAGCAGGGTGGAGCAGGGAGGGATGAGGGTCTCTCGTGAGACAGACCATGACCAAGGTGTGCGTGTGGTGGCAAAAGCAGGGCACACTGTGTGAGAGGACAGAAATCACATTGATCGAGACCAAATGTTTATGTGATATTTGGAACAGATAAATATTAATGGAAAATTCTTGATTTTAAAAAATCAAGATTTTCATTAAACGTAGGACCTAGCAAGGCCGAGACTGGGGCCAGTGGGTGTCGTGTCACATAAAGAACGCACGGTTCTTAAGTTCGGGTATTGTGTTTATTCAGGATATTCTGCACTAATTTTAGTAGATATTTTCCTAGAAATCATTTTATTGCTATGCGTTTTGCATACGTAAGAATTGCATTCAGTGTGGAAAACTGGTAATTACACATATGACGTTTTAATCATTTTTACTTTCCTTTCCTCGTACTTTCTTTTTAGTGAAATATTATGCTTTGGTAGCGTTCACCGTGACTTCCGACTGTTGGAGCCCCCTGAGGTTTCCTCAGAAGCCAAATGCCTTACTTGCCTCACACTGATTCTTGGGAGTCGGTTGCACACAGGGGGTCGATGGGGTTGAGTCGTGGGACGTGGCTGAAGTGGGAATAGCGTTGGGGCCGGGATGAGTCTGGCTGGAGCACTGGTGATGGGAGTGTTGCTGGAGAGAGACTGAAGTCAGCCATGATGGGGACGGGGCTGAGCTTTGAATTCAGGCTGGGTTTGAGAGCAGGGCTGGAGAAGAGACTGGGATTCCCATAGTTCCAACCTACTGTACAACCGACAGCTCCTACAACACTGGGCTGGGACTACACAGCCTGAATACAAACCAAGAACCTGGCAGCCACATGATCAAGGCCACCGAGTCTGTGCCTTACTCAGAGAAAAACACACCTCCAAGAGTTAATGACGTCATGCTCGTCAAGTTGAGTAAGCCAGCTGTTGGCGTTAGGATCTGGAGTGTCCCCCAAAAGTCTCATGTATTTTAATGTTATGGATTGTCTATGGAGCCATGTAATGTTGGTGGATTGGGGTCTGGCCTGGAGGGGTGGATTGCAGTTGTTAGGATTAGGGGCGTGTGAGTTAAGACTAAAGGCATGTGACTTAAGACTAAAGGCGTGTGAGTTAAGACTAAGGGTGTGTAGTGGCCACACCTTCGATACCCGGATGCAGGAGAGACTGAGACTGGGACTTGGACTAGTCTCGATTAGTCTCGCATGCCTGCCTGTTGTGATGTCGTGAGAAGCTGCCTCCGCCTCTCTGCCTCTGCCATGTACTTCAGTTGCTGCCGGCCGCCCCTGAGTGGACTGTGACCATCTGAAACTGTAAGCTAAAATAAACCTTTCCTTTCCTAAATTTGTGCGCATCAGGTATTGAGTCACAGCAATGAAAAAGAAACCGAGACACCAGCCGAGGTATCAGAAACTGTCCGTACCATGAGCATCGCCTCCCAGTGCCCAGTGCCTGGGAGCAGCTGTGTGGTCTCCAGCTGGGGTCAGCTATCAAATGGTGAGTTTGGTTCTGTGACCCTGGACTCACCTGTTCACCGCTGTCCCCGCCAAAGGCTGTCCTTGATCCACTGTTCTTTGTCGCAGGAACCTATCCCCACACTCTGCAATGTGTGGGTGTCTCAGTAATGTCTGAGGAGTCCTGCAAAGAGGCCTACCCGGTGCCTGTGGCGCTCGTTTGCTCTGTGTTGTTGGTGAGAAGGACAAAGGCGCTTGCGCAGTAAGAGACTGGGGATGACCCAGGTGGGACAGACTGGAGAACTGGGTACAAATCCTACTGACGGCAGAGAATAAGGGAGACTGAAAACCCTGAGTGACACAGGAGACCCAGGTGAAAGGAGAGACGAAGCTCAGAAAACCAGGAGTGTGAGAGAGAAACAGAAATACCTGGTCACGAAGGCACAAAGAGAGGCGGGAGGAGGCAGAGAGAGGTAGTGATAGGGGCACAGGGATGCAGAGAGGAGACTCAGAGACAGGCCCGGGTGCATGACCCCAGAGGCTGGAAGGGGAAGGATGGCAAAGAAACGTAGTCATAAAAGACTCAGCTATAGGCATCTCATGGCTCGCTAGAGCCAGGATTCCTGATTGTTACTGCAAACAAAACCCCAATCTCACCTCTAAGGCTTCCCAGTCCCCAGCTTCGTGCCCAGGGTCCCCACCCATTGGCCCTCATCCAGTGTAGTAGCAGCCCTGCAGGTGGAGCAGGACAAGCAGGTGCAAAGTGGGCCTCAGCTTCCCAGAGATAGTTTAAGGAGTGAATCCAGAGACTGGTGATAGGGAGAAAGGCCTCTCCATGCCTGCCTGGAATTTTGTGGTCTGAATTTCTGCGTATGAGTGTCCCCGTATTTTGGCCTGAGGCTCTGTGTCTTCACTGTGGCCTCACAAGGCTCTGAGCTCCGTCACCTGATCTTCTCGGTCTCTCTGACTCCATGAGAGGCTGCATCCTCTGGCTTCATCTCGTGTTCCTCAGCCCCTGCCCTCTGCGCTGCTCTCTGCCTCTTTTGCCATGTGTTTTCCCCTGCTCTCTGCCTCTGCCTTTGTCCCTCTCAGCTTCTGCCTTGGCATGACTGCCTCTGCCCTGTTCTTCCACTTCCCTGACTCTCCTGTCTCTTCCCTCAACAGGGATACTCTGGAGGCCCCCTGGTCTGCGATGGGCTCCTTCAGGGCATCGTTTCTGCAGGACCGTACCCGTGTGGCACACCTGGCATTCCAGGCATCTATATGAACATCTGCAAATTCAAAGAGTGGATCGAAGAAACTATCAAGACCAGATGACCGCTAATGGGATCAGGACCAGGAGTCCAATACCACCTTGCAGAACCCATCTGGCGTTTTTACCTCCAGCCCTCCTCCCACAGTCACAGGGAATCTGGGTCAGGCAGCAGCTCGGCCTCTCCAACAATCCTTCTCCTTCTCAGAACAGAACTGCAACGACGCCTTCTGGAGGCTGCTGTGTCCACCAAACCATAACTACAGAAAACAGTTTGGGTTTTTCTAGCTCCCTATTCACCCTTCCACATCAGACCAAGAATAAAGACATTATTTTTAACCATTTATGAATTCTGTATCCTGTCTACTTGGTCTCCACTCCACCTGTGAGTGGGGATTGCTAGTGGATCACTGAACAGGTGGAAGTTTTATAGAACCTCATAGCTATGTATTAGAAAGTGTTAACTCTGGTCATGTGATATTTCTACTAAGTTAGGATGTGAATCTAGGGAATATAATCAAATAATGTGTTCTCAACTATGTATTAGAATGCACGCCTCTTCGTAGGTAAATGTTCGGTGTACATACTTATAATCAAAGGCCGTGAAAGGGAGTCAGTCGTAAAACCCAGCCACTGGTTCACATGGATGGCCAGTGGCTTTTGCGTGAACACTGACCTATCACTTCCCCATCAACTGTATGTTACCACCCCTGATCTTCAGTCACTTTTTGTTAGTGGGACACAGTACCCAATAGGCACAACTTAAAGAAGGGAAGATTCACTTGAGTCCACACTTTCAGTTTACAGTTGTCTGGCTCCAGTTGGGAAGCACATGTGGAAGACCCTGCAGAGCCCAGCTGTCCAGAGACAGCCAAGACACAGAGGGAGAAGGGGAAATGACCAAGAACATTCCATTCCAGGTGATGCACCAGTGGCTTACCTCCAGTCCAGTCCCATCTTATAATAGCACATTCACATGCAGAACTCACCAAGGAATGAGTCCACTGAGAAGTACCATGCCCCACAATCATCATCTTTAAACTCATGAGAATGTGGGGCACATCTTTGTTCTACACCTTAAGAGTTACTGACTGTGCTCTGGAACCAAGGTCAGAGTTGAAGAAACTAACAACCAGGCAAGAAGTATCTTCCCCAAAATGATACAGTGTAAAGCAATAGAGGAGTTCAAACACTGTGTCTGGGTGTATCATTTACTGGTGGTTAACAGTGGTTAAAGCACTTGCCTTGCAAGCACAAGGTCCTGAGTTCAATTCCCCAGCACCATATAAAGCTGGGTGTGGTGGTGCCCGCTAATAATCCCAACACTCAGGAGGCTGAGGCAGGTGGGTTGTTCTGAGTCCAAGACCAGCATGGGCTACACAGTGAGTTCAGGACCAACCTGGGCTTCAGAGTGAGATCCTGTCTCAAAGAAAGAAAGAATGAAAAAAGAAAGATAGGAAGGAAGGAAGGAAGGAAGGAAGGAAGGAAGGAAGGAAGGACCAACAAGGCCCTGGTTCCATTCCCCAGAACTTAACTTGGGGGTGGTGTCACTTTCCTGCAATTCTGGCACTCAAGAGACTGAGACAAGAAGATTGTCATGATTTCAAAGCCAATCTGTGCTACATAGCGAGTTCAGATCCAGCCTGGACTACAAGGTAACACACACTGTCTCAAAAAAAAAAAAGAAAGAAAGAAAGAAAGAAAGAAAAGATGCATTCAAAAATTAATGACAAAAAAACTTAACAGAAATAGAAAGAAAATAAGAGCTCATATCCAATGGGCTTAAAAACCATGGAGCAGTAGACATTATTTGTGCAGGGGAATCACACACATATACATGAATGTGCACTGAACAGGAAGGCCTGTGCATTGGACCATCTCAGGGAAGACTGACCCTGTTTTATAGCATCACAATATTGATATTTCAAAGAGTTAGTCATCTACTAGATCACAAAGATGTTTTAACAAATATGCATATTCCATGAACTTTCTGGATTATTATTGCTTAATTTCAATTTTTCAAGACTTTAATTAAAATCCTTGACTGTTATCCACCACAAAAAAATATATAAAATGCATAGTACTGTTGTTGCACTTGGCTTAAAATTTCCAAAGGCTAAAAATCTTCAGTCAAAATATCACAAATTGTAAGCCTCATTATCCAGACTCAAAATAACACAGGTCACATTTCAAGATCTTGAGACAAAGTCGTGAAAAATTCAGACTCGGGCTTCAAGCCTCCTGTCCCTGATGCCAGGATCCGCACTCCAGAGTCTAAATCTTTCTTTTTAGTAGCTGAGAGAAACAGGAATACAGTGACAAGTCCCCATCCAGAGAAGCCAGTCACCTGCTGGGGAAGCTAGTCACCCTCCTTGCCAGTCACCAGGCAGGGAAGAGTACTAGCAACCAGGGGGTGAGAAGGTGGGGAAGACCGTGGTCCTACTGAAAGACCGGAGCCCAATGAGGTCAGGTCCCAGGAAGATCTCGTTCACCATCTGCATTCCACAATCTCCCTGCCTTTCTACCATCCTAGCTGTGGCTCACTCCTGCTCCTCCTGAGGAACATTGGGTAATGAATTGGACCACACAATGGAACAACTGGACCTAACTGATATTAACAGTGTTCCATCCAAAACAAACACAATATGCTTTTTTCTAAACAGTACATAGGTCATTTCCCAAAACAGACCATGTTTTAGGCCCTAAGGCATGTTTAAATAAGTACAAAGGAGTTGAAATAATTCTCTGTATACTTTCAGATCATAGTAGAATGTCTTACTCATTGGTTCATGTGACAGAATACCCAACATCCACACCTTAAGGGAGGAAAAATTTGTCTTAGCTCACAGTTTCCAAAAGTCTCACACAGTTCCTTCATGGGGCAGCCAACAATGATGAAGGCATGTGGCTACGGCTGGAGAGAGCTCCTCACAGCATTGCAGACAGAGGTCAAATGAAGCAGGAGCAGGTCCATATCTGGAGACTCAGACAAGGCCAGAGCCTGCCCTAGAAGACGCTGTAACGATGTTTCTTCTTCCTTACTTTACTTAGTCCAAGCTGCCAGCTGGACCCCACACACCCAGGGTGAGTGCTCCTCCCTCACTGCCTGGCCCCCAATCAACAACATTCACCTGAAAGCTCTGCCCTGGGTGTCCTCCCCAATCTCAGCAAGTTGACATAATCCCTCTGAGTCAAACCCCAAGCATCTGCCCCTTCCAGCCAGGCCATACCCGCCAATAACCCGTAGTTCCACCGTTACCCCACTACATCCAAATACATGAGGCTTTTGGGGGATACCTCAGACCCAAACAATAGCACAGAATAAAATTAGAAATCAATAGCAAAAAAAAAAAGCCTATACAAAATCATGGAGACCACATAATATATTATTGAACAAACAGTGGGTCACAGTAAAAATCAAAACTTCCTAGAGTCAAATGACAATAGAAGCACGTCATACCTGAACCTGTGGGACACAGTTAAAGCACTACTAAGAGGGAAATTTATAGCTAGGAGTGCACACATTTAAAAAGAGAGCAATCCCAAATGAACAATTTAATAACACACCTCAAGGTCCTAGACAAGCAAGAACAATCTATATCCAAGACTAATATAAGAAAAGAAATTGTAATGGTCAGAGTAGAAATTAACAAAATTGAAACTTTAAAAATGCAAAAGATCAACAAATCAAAGAGTTGCTTCTTTGAAAGACTAAATGAGATGAATAAACTTCTAGCTAAACTACCCAAAACAGGGAAAGAAAAAACCCATATCAATGCAATTAAAAAAGAGGGAATTATAAGAGACACTGCTGGAATGCAGAGATTATAAGGAACTACTTTGAAATTTTATACTCAAACATATTGGAGAACTTGGAAGACATGGAAAAATTCCTAGACGCTCACAAGATACCAAAATAAAACCAAGAATGTATAAAATACCCTGAATAGACCCATAACAGGTATGAAAACTGAGGTAGTAATATAGTTTCTACCTATAAAAAAAGGTCAAGGACCAAATGGATTCACTCTGAAATTCTACCAATACTGATACTTCTCAAACTATTCCATGAAATTGCAAGTGAAGGACTAGCTTCTGGAACCAAGCATCACTCTGGTACCAAAATAGGACAAAGATTCAACAAAGAAAAAAAAAAAACATACACCAATCTCCTTAATGAACAAAGATGTAAAAATCCTCAATAAGAAACTGGCAAACAGAATTTAACAAAGATTTTAAAAGATCATACAACATGACCAATTGGCTTCATTCTAGGGATAGTTCAACATATGTAAATCAATTAATGTAATATACCACATAAATTAAAGGAAAAACAAAAATCGCATGATCTCAATAAAAGTAGCCATTAGAGAAATGCAAATCAAAACAACACTGGGTTCCATCTGAAGCCAGGGAACAGCTGGCATTAACTAAAAAAAATAATAAAAAATAAATAAATAAATAAAATAAAAAACCCTGGCGAGATTATAGGAAAAAAAGAACATTGCTGGTGGAACTGTAAACTGGTACTATCGCTGTGGAAAACTGTATGGAGATTTCTCAAAAAACAGAAAATAGGTATCCCATTTGACCCAGCTATACTTCTTCCGGGTAGCTTGTCAAGAGAGTTAAAGTCATCACACAAGAGTAATAAATGCATATCCATGTTTAAAGCAGCACAGTTTATGATAGCCAAATCTTGGAAGAAGCCAATACGAGCAACAACAGATGACTGCATAAAGAAGGTGTGGTGTATTTACACACTGGAGTATTACTCTGCAAAAAGAAAAGACAAATTTGAGTCATTTGTATACCAATAGATGCACCTTGAGACCATTATGCTTAGTGAATCACATCAGATTAAATATCAAATCAAATCAAAAGATTAAATATCATAAGGTTTTTTAATATGAGAAAAACAAATCATAAAGTAAAAAAGAGATCGAAGAAACCAAGAGGTAAAAGGGGTGGATGGGGGGCTTAAGAGGGTAGGAAGGGGAAAGAAATGAAATATGTAAATTAAATTTTTAAAAAATACATATTGGCAGCCAACACCTTGATTTCAGTCTGAATAGAGACAAAGGGAGCGGGGTCTGTCAGGGTGAGGGAAGTTTGTGTGTCCAAAGGCACATACATGTCCCATAAACTGTGACAGGATTAGTAAGCAAGTCCATCCATGCCATGAAGTCCTATTCAACGCAAAATCGGAAACTCGAATTGCACGCCTCTCATACCAATGCTTCTCGGATTCAGGTGAAGGAAGTTTGCAAGTTCAAGTCCAGTCTGAGCAGCTAAGTAACTTAGCAAGGCTCTGCTTCAAAATAAAAATAAAAAGTGCTGAGGATATGGCTTAGATTGAAGGCCTTGAGTTTATTCCCAAGTACCACATAAGTAAATAAAGTAAGTAAGTAAGAATGATGCACGACACAACCCAGAGGGATCTCAGATACGTGATGTCAACAATCACAGGATCGTGCGCTGCAGGATTCCCTTTATGGGACATTCTCAGAAAGTCCAATGATGAGCTGAGAAAACAAGTCAGCAGTGGCCAGAAACAAAATGATTGGCTTTAAGAAGACACGTGAAAGTTTTTTGAGACGAGGGGGGGAAATGCTGCATTTGGGGGATGGCTGTATATGGAGATCCAGACCCAAAAGCACAGGAGAGAAGTGAGATTTATTCCTGAGGACCTGACTGTGCTGCTTATGGCGGCGCTGCAGAGGAGGTGCTGAGCTGTCGGGTATGAAATACAACAGAAGAGACTTTACCACGTGAAACTGCTGCTTCGAGTTCAGATCAGGCAAGGAACAAACCTCGTGACAAAAAGACCAAAGAGAAGTAAGCTGAAGTTAAAGACCGCAATGGAAGTCTTGATCTGAATCAAGAAGTCTGTGCCTACTCTACAGCCTGCAGAGCCCTTCCCGGCACCGCTAGGGGCTCTGTCTTCTTCAGTGCTGTGCTGGGAGCTTCTAGGGAAAGCAGCAATTATACTCTTTCTTAGCCTAATAGGTCATCTCTCTCTCTTTCTCGCTCTCTCTCTCTTTATCTACCTATCTCTCTTTTATTAATGCTAGCAACTTTCACCCTTTGAAACATGTACTGGAAAAGAAGACTCAGCAAATGCTGCTGGAAGTGCAACATTTGATGATCACTGCAAGATGAGTTTGGATGCAGACTTTCAAGGTAATGAATGTGATGGGCACCTAATGGTATATCAGCAGCACAGCTGAAACTGGGGTTATTGAAAAACTGTTGACTTTGTATGGATTTATTAGGGGTTCAGAACATCAAGCTAGACTTTTTTCCACAGTTCGCGATATAATGGCAACTTGCAGGACTTAAAAGTAGGAGATGATGTTGAATTTGAAGTATCATCTGACCAGTGGACTGGCCAACCCATTGCTATTAAACTAGTGAAGATGAAACCAGAAACCCACCTGGAGGAACGAGGGAATGGACAGGAAGTATGTTATCTGACTAACACTCCTGAAGATGTCGAAGGAAATGTTCACCTGAAAACTGGAGGTAAACTAAATTTTGTATTAATAACAATAAACACACTGTGCTGCAAGTGCCCGTAATGTTATGCTATTGGAAAAGAAACAGGCCCTCTGTGCCACAAAGGAGGCTTTTGGCTTTATTGAAAGAGATGATGTTGTAAAAAGAGATGTTCTTTCACTATGGTAAATTTAAAGGTGACCGAGAAACCTTGCAGTCTGGAGGTGATGTGGAATTCACAATCAAGGGCAGAAATGGTAAAGAGGTTGCAACAGATGTCAGGCTATTGTCTCAAGGAATAGTCATTTTTTGAAGATATCAGCATTAAACATTTTAAAGGAACTGTAACCAAAGTTATCCCAAAAGTACCCAGTAGAAACCAGAATAACCCATGACCAGAATAAACTAAAGTTGATTTTGTGACTCCTAAAGAAACTCCCTTTGGAGACAAAAATAAAAAAAAAATCCACATTAGATTCGATATTTCAACAGACCAACATGACAACTTACAACAAGCAACCGATGAGGAAGTTCTAGAAAAGACATTTCTGTTCACTAATGATGCCAGAGAAATGGGTATGATTCCTGCCCTGAGAGGTGGTTTTACTTTCATCAAACATCTAGATTGTGATGCTCAAATGTTTGTCTACTTCAGTGAAATTCTAGATGGGAACCAACTCCATATTGCAGAGGAAGTAGAGTTTACGGTGGTTCCTAATAGGCTTTCTGCCCAAAGAAATCATGCTATTCGAGTTAAGAAACTTCCCAAGAGCACAGTGTCCTTCCACTTACATTCAAATCATCCTTTTCTGGGCACTGTAGAAAAAGAAGCCACTTTTCCCAACCCTAAAACCACTAGCCCAATAAAGGCAACAGGCTGAGGATGGCATCATTGCTATGATGATTGTGGGGAGAAACCAGCTATTGATTTTCAAGCCAAGGGTGTGGAAGGGTCTGCTTGTCCTTAAATAGGAGATATGATTGAGTATAGTATTAGTGACAGAGGCCTGTACACAGGATTGCACCTTGGGCAAGGCTTTGAGGTCATAAATCCAACTCTAAAAGGCTCTTGGCTTATCTAGCAACTCTGAAAGATAATTTGGGATTTATTGAAACAGCCAATTACAATAAGGAAATCTTTTTCCATTACAGTGAGTTCTCTGGTGATGTTGGTAATCTGACACTAGTGGACATGGTTATATACACTATGCCCAAAGGCAAAGGCTACAAAGTCAGTGCTGGAAAAATAAACAAAACTCCCTCAGTGAATGGCATGACTGAGGAAGCTGTTCCCACCAACCACTCTGGTAAAGTCATTCTTCCTCTGATGGGCGTTGATCCAACACAGACTGGGTATCAAGGAGTGACTGAGGTCATGGAGGAGGGGGAGGGGAAAGGTGAAGTCTGTCCATTTGGCGTCGTTGGGATAGCCAACAAAGGGGATTGCCTGCAAAAACGGGACGGTGTTAAGTTCCACTTGCGCATCCTGGGTCAGACGATGGCCTATAGCATTACACCCCTGCACAGGGTCACAGTGGTGCATGTGGAAGGTCAGTTTGGCTTCATTAACCACAAAGCCAGAGGTAGCAAGAAAGTCATTTCTTGTGCGAAAGGAGTTCAAGATGGCGTTGAGCTACAGGCAGGAGATGAGATGGAGTTCTCAGTAATACTTAATCAGTGCCGTGGTGGCCACAATGTCTGTAATGTTCAGCGAATCTGTGAATGCCCCAAAGCTGCTGCAGCACCTCCCCATGGCCGTTGGGTCAGTCACTTGAAGAAGATCACCCTAGATGCCAGTGCACCAAGTCTGATGTTCTCATCAGCCACGGGGACCAGATGACTCAGTGGGATTTGGTGCAGAAGGAAGATCTGGCAAGATGGTGTCATCGACTAGCCAGATCCACATAGTACATCATTAATCCTCTAGGACCAATTGGGGGAATTATGGTGAACGGTTCTGAGTATCTCCCCCTTCATCCCTCCCAAAATCTGGAATACTCATTCTCTGGTGCTATTACACCTGTTTTAAAACCTTCCTCATGTTATGTTTTTAAAAATAAATAAATTTAAGAAACCATTTGAAAATTATGCACAGTTGCAGCCTGGAAATTAAGGTAGTACCTTATTGGTACCACTCTTAGGAGCTTTATTTGGGTCATTTCATGCAACTGGTAATTGCAAAATCTGCTTTGCCTGTGTAAAAGAAAAATACAGACTGTTGTGTTGCTGGCCTTACAAAACCCCACACTTGATGATTTGATATGTACCCCCCATCGTCACTTCTGGCTAGACATTCTGCCTTAGCACTCAGCTGCGTTCCTTTCCTTTTCTTTCTCATCCATTATGCTTTAATTCTGAGGACCATATGGGGGTAGAATACATTGCCTTTTTAATGATTACAAAAATTTGTATGGGCATAAGTTGGTGACCAAATGTTTAAATGTTATTTTTCATATCATTCATAATCTTGACACAATCCATTTAACAAAGTTTGATTAAATTTCAGTATAAATTTTCTTCCGGCCGAAGGTTTTCTATTTTTCCATCCTAGAATGGGAGTAAATAATTTCACTGCAATTAGTATATTTGGTGAAGAATTTCATGTAAATAAGAGGGTGCCAGGAGTGGGATAATTTAAATGTATTTAAACAAAAAACAAGAATGAATGTACAAATTTGCTGCTGCTTCAAGGACCCAGTTTCTTTTACTGATTTCAAAACAAAGATTTTTAGAAAGTTGTGCCTGAAATGTTGTTTTGGTTTTGTTTTGTTTTGTTTTTTTTAGTAAATAGCCACCTGATTCTTGTGTTTTGTATAATACAAGCACTAAATATTTGGCATAGCTTCTGTTCAACTTTATATTACGGGAATGGACCGGTCTAATTTCTTGGCCCTAGTCTTGAGTTGGCTACACATGGAGTCCTTGGCCCATGGACTGAAGGCTTTATCTAAGCTGACAAGGGTCAGCTCGGAGGATGTTTATCTTTCCCATTTCTGTTTCAGGTTTTGATATCTGGGTAAAGAGGATGTTTATCTTCATAAACACAAAACATTTTTGCTTTCTCCAATTTTCTGTTAATGGTGAAAGAATGGAAGCCAATAAAGTTTTACTAACTTTTGAGACACAAAAAAAACCAGTGTGTATACAAATAGATGTGTATATGTATTGGCATATCTGTCAAAGCCAAGTGAAGTTGTATACCCATATTATTGTCAGGACTTGGATCAGGAGTGACCCCCAAAGCCTCATGTACCTGTGGATACTGTGCAGAGTTGGGAGGTGGGGCCTGGCTGGAAGGGGCAGAAGCTTGGGGCTTGACCTGGAGGGGCGTGTGCTGGTGCTGCCCTTCCTCACAGACCGTCTCAGTTTTCTGCCATGCTGCTGTGAGGATCTCTGTCTCCAGAGCACAGGCTCCGGCTCTGGCTCTAGCTGCGGCCCCACCATGTGATTCCACCATTTTCCAGCCGCCCACCCATGAACCAACTGAGACCTTCTGAACTGTAAGCCACAATACATCTTTCCTCCCTAAGCTGTAGATGTCAGGTACTGAGTCACAGTGTCAAAAAAGTTAGATACGTATTTATCTGTCAGAATCTGTAGAATTGTGCCCTTAAAAGAAAGGATTTAAGTGTGGATGAATTTTACTCTGATTTTTTTTAGGAAAATTAAATCGACCAATGACGATGTCACTGAAAAGGAGATATTTTAGCAAACATTTAAACAAAGAAAGGTACCAGGACAGAGGTATAGAGGTGACACGCAATGGAAAGCTCACCAGGAAGAGAGAACAGCCAGCAAAGACCCTGAGGTCACAGCAAAACTGAGCGACAGAACCTGATTCACGCATGACATGGTGAGTTATTAAAAAACACAAATTAGTCAGACATTGTGTCACATCATTGTAATACCAGAAGACACAGATTGCCTGGACGTCATAACACGTGCCCGTAATTTCAGCATTTAGGAGGCTGAGGCAAGTGAATGACATCTACCAACTCAGCCTGGGTAGCTGCCAACTGGCTGAGACCCTTTCTTAAAATAAAAACTGGAAAACAGACTGGGGGTGGCGCTCGGTGGGAAATCCCTTTCCTTGCACTACAGGAAGAAGGAGGAAGAGGAAGGGCAGGAACAGGAGGAAAAAAAGTGTCAGAATTTGATACACATTTGCTTAGGTTTGCATGGACTTGAAGCAAAGGAAAGTAGTTCAAAGACAAAGAAACAAACCAAATGTCAACAAAAGAAGAAGCTTCTTACATAAGTCAACATATTCGGGGAGTCAGGGCTGGGGGAAGACCCTGGAGAGGTGGGGCACAGGCCGAGGTGCTCAGGAGGCAAGGGGAACTCCTGCACGTCCTCATCCACAGCCCACAGCCCGGTGCCCCTCCTCTTATCTGATTAGGATTAGGGAAGATGGGAGGCTAACAGGGCCCAGATCACAGCTGCTTGCAGAACTCTTCCCCCACCCCCAGGGTGGGAGGCCCCACATTCAGGATCCCCATATCCTCTCATAGTCCCAGATAGCACCTGTCCCCAGAAGCCCAGCTCAGAGCAGAAGAACAGAGCCCAGAGACACCAGGACAGCCCCAGTGAGCAGAGCTCCGCCGTCCCACTCCCCAGCTTTGTGTCTGCAAGTCCTGCTCCTGCGTCCCTCTGGGCTTCAGCCTCCTTGTCTCAGCCCGCCTGTGCTTCTCTCCCTCCTCATCTCAGAATGCTCTTGACTCAGGGAACCATCAGGGTTGTTGTTTGTTTTGTTTTGATTTTCCTTTGCAGTACTGGGGATGGGACCCGGGGTCTTCACGCTAAGCTACATCCCTGGCAAGCTGAATTTTTAATGTTGATACGGTGTCCGTGGATGTCACTAAGGATGGACTGAAACTTGAGATTTACCTGCCTCACCCTCTCAGCGCTGGGATAACAGATGTACAAAACACACCCAGCCAAAAGTGGCTGCTCCCGAGCTGCCTGGATTCTCCACCAACTCCTCCACTCCCTAGCTGTGTGACCTCCAACAGGTTACTTAATCCCTATGTCTGTTCCCTCCCAGTGGAACAGGGATAACAGTAGGACCTGCCAGATGAGTCCACTAATAAGACGCAGTTCGTGTCAGGTGTTTAGAACAATGCCGGGGCACCAGGGCTGTGGCCTGAAAGAATCTGCTACAAACACCTTATTTCTGTCTCGGGTCTTTCAGATCCCCTGACCTAAGGACCCGTGTGTCTCCACCAGGACTGTTCTGAGGTTCGACTCTGTCCCTCCCTGGCACGGGCTTGGTGTCTCGGGGTCTCTGCCACTAATTGCATCTGTTTCTGTCATTCACTTTCTCCCTCCTACCATCTCCTGACTCTCCATCTCATCCCAGCTGGGCTCACCTGACTTCTCCTAGGGAACAGTGGACCATGAGCGGAACTTCTGGTTGTCTCTTATTGGTGAGGAGGGGCAGCTGGCATCTAGTGAGTACCAGGGCAGCTGTGAAACACCCTACCGTACACAGGGCAGCACCCACAATGTGGGATTATCCCGCCCACAACTCAGTGATGGGCTGGGTGCTGCTCAGTGACATGACGGGAAAGTGGGTTTCATCCACAGCTCTGTGAAAACAAGTGTCAGCAGTGGTGGGCTTGAGAAATGCTGCCTGTGGTGGGTTCAGGGTCAGGTCTTAGAGCCCACATGGAAAGGGTGGAAAGGGTGGTTTAAGGCTGCTCCTGCAGGGCAGAGAGGGAAGTCCCAGAGTCACCTCAGTCCTCAGTCCTCTCCACCAGGTGCCAACATGAAGGTCACAGCACAAACCCTTCAGGTCTGTCTCCTGGGATATGTCATCCACACTGCCACAGGTACCTGAGTGTCGGTGTGTGTGTGTGTGTGTGTGTGTGTGTGTGTGTGTGTGTGTGTGTGTGGTGTGTGGTCTGTGGTATGTGGACTGTTGGGAGGGTGCACATCCTAAAATGCATCATCATGCAACACCTACAGGGGTTCTTGAGGCCTCAGTGGCGTACACAGGAACACAGGGTGTGGATCTGCACTAACTCGGTTCCCTCAGCTCTGCTATTTTTTTTCTTCTTAAATATCACTTTCCTTTCCCACCCCTCACGCCTCACCCCACCCTCCTCCCCTCGCCCCACCCCCTCTTTATCTCCTGACTTCCTTCTATCTCTCTTCTACTTTGTTTCTGGTTTGGTTTTCTCATATTGGATAAACCATATGATATTTGACCTGTGTCGCATTCATTTCTCTACTTTGTGACATTTTAGCTGTGCTTCTGTGGGCAAGTTCTCTGACATCTAACGTCTCTGTGCCTCAGTTCCTCCATATCAAAATGAAGATAGTTACCTGCCCATGTCCACTGGTAACTGGAATGTAGATAAATATTCATATACTACGTGCCTCAGATGGCCACCTGGACACAGGTCAGATCACACACATACATATTCCCCCTGGAATGTCTCTGACCAATCTTTGAGCTCATACACAGGGGCAGCGATTATTATTGGGGTGACCACAAAGCATCTCCCAGGTGTCAGAGAGGTATGGACAGCTCTTTCCCTTAGGCACCTGTGACCTTGCTCAGCATGAGGAGGTCCCAGGAAGGATAGAACATCTATATGAAGTGATCGTATCTGTCCTTGCCGTCCATTCGATGTGTGTCTAGCATACAAAATCTAAGATCCAGGAGCTGGAGGAATGGCTCAGCAGTTAAAGCGCTTGCCTAGCAAGCGCTAAATCAAGTGCTGAGTACCCGAGTTCGACTCCCCAGCACCACAGAAGTCGGGCGTGGTGGCACACACTTGTAATCCCAGCACTCGGAAGACTGAAACAGGAGGATTGCAGTGAGTCCAAGGCCAGCCTGGGCTCCATAGTGAGTTCAGGACCAGTCTGGGCTATAGAGTGAGACCCTGTCTCAAAAAAAAAAAAAAAAAAAAAAATCTAAGACCCAGTGGACTCTGAGTTCCCTGCTTTTTCTTTTTCTTTTTTTTTTCTTTTCTCTCTCTCTCTTTTTAAATCAGCACTGGATCTTGCACAATGTCCTCAGTCTGGGCTTGGACTGGCTACTAGCCTGCCTTAGCCTCCCAGAGCATTTTGTCACTTGTGTGCCACCATGCCAGTTACCTGTCCAATATTTTTTCTTCTTTTTATTTCCGGTGGTGGGGTTAAACACAGAATTTTCTTTCTGAGCTGTATTTCCAGCCCTTCCCCCCGTTTTATTATTTGAGACAGGATCTCACTAAGTCACAAATTGCCCAGGCTGTCCTCAATCTTAGACTCCTACTGCCTCAGCCTTCCAGATTGTGGTTTTAACACTCCAGTTTTAAGACAGTGTGACCGATGATGGTAGAACAGGAGATACGGAAGGGCAGGAGGACTGGCAAGGTCTGGACCTTGTTCCCAGCCTGCGAGACCCAAGCCACGCAGCCCCAGGAGCAGAAACACAGGCCCGGAACGCGGTTCCCCCTCCTGACTGGTTCTGAGCCTTCCTAACCCTCACCACTCCAGACCCACCCCGCTTCCCACTGTGTGCCTGACCCGGCCCCTAGGATCCCAGCCCGGCTACCCAGATGTTCTCCCCGGTGACGACCAACTCCTCATCGTGGGTGGGCACGACTGCCGCCCACACTCGCAGCCGTGGCAGGCGGCGCTCCTCGTGGACAGCAAGCTACACTGCGGGGGCGTGCTGGTGCATCCGCGGTGGGTGCTGTCCGCTGCTCACTGTTTGCTCAGGTGAGTACAGGGAAGGTCCAACCCAGCTCAGGGGCCAAGGTTGACACCAGAAACCTGAGGGAGGCAGCCCCGGGCAGACGCAGAGCCCCAGCAGGGTCACCTCAGCTGCACAGAAGGACGGTGGCCAAGGCTGCCCTTGGGCAAGAGGGTGGATCTTGCGCGTGGTGGTGGAACCGGTCCAGGTAGTGGGCCGAGGTGCGGCTGGGAGCTCAGCATCAGAGAGTCACATCTGCATGAGAAGCTGCCTCCGCGTAGTCCACCTGCAACAACTGGTGTGTGGGAAGAGAAATATCCAGAACTCTGAGGCTGACCCCACTGCGGAAGTGCAGAGGAAGAGGACAGCCCGAGAAGAGCAGAGATCTAAGAAAAGGGGCGGAGACACAGTAGAAAGACCTAGTTAAACTGGGTGTGGATCTCTGCTCAGCTTCTGGCTCCCAGGTGATCGGCACAAGTGACTTCTGGGTAATTTTTTCATCAGCTGTCGTTGGGTGGGGCAGGGTGGTGAAGAGGAGAGAGACAATGGTGTGGAAAGGGACTGAGGCCCAAGTACGCAAGGAGGAGGCAAGGCAGGACATAGGGTGTGACAGGAGCAAAAATCTCACGGATCAAGATCAATATCTTAATGCAAGATTTAAAACAAATAAATGTTAATTTCCCCCCTATTTTTGTTAATATACAAATGAAATACATAGTATTTACAATGAATTTGGGTGTTTCGTACACCTATGTATCGACTTATAGATCGACTTTACAATCCCTTCCCATTTTCTACCTTCCCACCCCCTCCCAATCCCTTCCCCCAACTCCGGCTATCACTTCGTGTGGTTCCAAAGAACGTCTGCGTTCTGGGTTTTCCAAGTCAGAGAAACCATACAGTGTTTAACATATTAATCTTCCACACCTATGACATTTCACTCATTACCACTCTAACTCAGCTTCCTATTCCTCAAATGGGTTCGCAGTAGTTAAATCTTGATGCCTCTTCTCTGAATCCAACCAATCCCTTTATTGGGATATTTACCAAAAGATTTTTTTTTCTATATTTTGCTACATCTTTGTTGCTATTCTTAAACCTGGCCTTACCCACCAGTTCACATTAGAAAATAACTACAAGCATGTAGTTCAAAAGACTAGTAAATTTGGAAAAGAAGAAAAAAAAGTTAAATTTCAAATGCCTTAGCTGAATACTGGAAGGTACATACTTGTACATTCACAGGATTACCTTTGCATCAATCTGTGTTAATTTTTAAAAGTTCTCAATTTTAAAAAAAAATCAAGATTTCCAATAAAGACTGGACCCGACAGGTCTGCGGACAGGGTAAGATAAGAGTGGTGAACCATACAGGGAGAATTATTGACAAATTTTGGTATTGTATTCATTGAGAATAGTTTGCATTAATTTTAAAGGGTTATTCACAAAATTCTTCTTTTCCTTAACATGTATTTATGTATATATGTATGTTATATATATTTGTATATATAAAATAATTAGATTCAGCTTCTAAAATTGGTGCATGTACATACCACATTTTAATCATTCTTACCTACTTTCCACTTAATTTTCATTGTTAAAGAAATATTGCATTAAGCCTTTACCATGACTTCGGAGTATTTGAGCCCCCTTAAGTTTCCTCAGAAGACAAATGCCTTACTTGCCTCCCACTAACACTTGGGATATGGGTTGAACCTAAAAGCTTGGCAGGAATGAGACTCAGGATGAAGCGGGAATGACACTGGGGCCAGAGATGAGTTTGGCTATAGCACTGGAGACAGGAGCAATGCTGGGAAAGGGACAGATGGTAACGGGGCTGGGCTTGGAATTCAGGCTCATTTTGAGCTTGGAGGTTGGAGAAGAGACTGCAATTACCACAGTCCTAACTTACCATATTGGCCCTCAGCTCCTACACCATTGGGCTGGGACTACACAGCCTTGACCCACACCAAGAACCAGGCAGCCAGATGATTGAGGCCACTGAGTCTGTGCCACACCCGGAGTATAACACACCTCCAATTGCTAATGACCTCATGCTCATCAGGTTGAGCAAGCCAGCTGAGGAGTCAAAAACCATCCACACCATCAGCATCGCCTCTCAGTGTCCAGTCCCTGGGACCAGCTGTGTGGTCTCTGGCTGGGGCCTGCTATTGAATGGTGAGTTTTGGTTCTCTGACTCTGGACTCACCTCTGTTCATTGCTGTCCCTCTGAAATGAGTGTTTCTAACCCACTGTTGTTCGTCATAGGCACTTTACCCAGGGTTTTGCAATGTCTGGATGTCCCACTACTGTCTGAGGAGTCCTGCCAAAAGGCCTACCCCAAGGAGTATGATTCTAGCATGCTCTGTGCCGGTGGGGAGGAGAACAAGGACTCCTGCAATGTAAGAGACTGAGCGTGCAAGTGGGACAGAATGGAAATCAGCGTCCAAATCCTACTGATGACAGGGAGCGGGGCAGTTAGGGAGACTGAAAACACTCCAGGAAACACAGGAGACGCAGGGGAAGGGAGAGACAGCGATTAGAAAACCAGGAGTGCGAGAGAGAAGCAGAAATGCGTGGTCAAGAAGCCACAGAGAGCGGCAGGGGGAGGCGGAGAGGAAGTGGAAGGGCACAGGGACGCAGAGACGAGACATGGAGAGACAGGCCCCGGGGGCACAGCCCCAGGGACTGGGAGGGAACGGGCAGCAAAGGAAACTCAGTCACAGAGGATGCAGCTGTGAGAATCTCATGGTTGGCTATATCCAGGAACCCTGATCATTGTCCACAATAAAACGCCAGCCTCTCCCCTAAGGCTTCCCAGTCCCCAGCTTCACGCCCGGGGTCCCCACCCAGTGACCCTCATCCCAGGCAGCAGCAGCACTGCAGGGCGGAGCAGGACAAGCAGGTGCAAGGTGGGCCTCAGCTTCCCAGAGATAGTTTAAGAAGTGAATCCAGAGGCTGGTGGAGGGAGAAAGGCCTCTCCATGCCTACCTGGAATTCTGCGGTCTGAATTCTTGCTTTTTACTAAGAGTGGCCCTTCAGTGTGGGCCTTGGTGTTCTGTGACTTCACTGTGGCCTCACAAGGCTCTGAGCTTCATCACGTGATCTCTGTCTCTCTGGTTCCATGGGTCTCTGCACCCTCTGGTTTCATCTTGCCTTCTTCAGCCTCTGCCCTCTGCGCTGCTGTCTGGCTCCTGTGCCGTGTGTGTGCCCTCCCCACCCCCCATCTCCGGCTCTGCTTTTGCCCCTCTGAGCTTCTTTCTTGATCCATACGACTGCCTCTGTCCTGTTCCTCCACTTCTCTGACTCCTTTTTCTCTTCCCTCAACAGGGAGACTCTGGAGGCCCCCTGGTCTGCAGTGGGCTCCTTCAGGGACTCATTTCCTGGGGACCATCACCATGTGGCACACCTGGCATTCCAGGTGTCTACACCAACCTCTGCAAATTCAAAGAGTGGATAGAAAAAACTATAAAGACCAGATGACCGCAGACAGGATTGGGACCAGAAGCCTAACACCACCGTCACATTCCACCTCCAGCCTTCCACCCTCAATCACCAGGAATCTGGGCTCAGTCCTTCCAACAATCCTGCTCCTTTTCAGAACAGAAGTTTGATGACCTCTCCAGGTAGCCTCTGACTCCACAGAAATGACACCAGGCAAGACGTGTTTTTCAATCTCTTCTTCACCCTTTCAACATCAGCCCAAAAGTAAAGATGGTATGAAACAAAACCTTTTGATTCCTTAGACTTTCTACTCTATCTCATACTTCAGTTATTAAACCTTCCAGAATATTTGGATCCCTGAAAGGGGAGAAGCTTTGTTGAACCTCATATATGTGTACCAGAATTTGTTACTATGACTGGTCATGTGAACATTTGTACTAATTTATAATAGAATTCTAAATTCTACAGGCAAACAGTGTGTTTTCAAATGTGTATGAGAATGTATGCTTTCGAGTAGATGAAGGCTCTGTAAACATATTTGTAACCAAATGCGGTACAAATCTGTGAGCCATAAAAAACCAACCACTGATTCTACAAGAAAGGCCAGTGATGTTGTGTAAATTCTGACCTCTCCCTCACCACCACCTTCTTGTGTCACCACTCCTGATCCTGTCTTAGTCACTGTTTCATTAGTGGGACACAATACCCGACACTCACAACTCAAGGAAGCCTTCTCATTCGTTCACACTCTTAGTTTATGGATGTCTGGTTTTAAGGCAGAAAGAGCCAATTGGAAGGCCATGCCAGAGCGAAATGTTCAAATTGTAACAACCAACAGAGAGAGAAGAGAAAAACCAGAAGTAAGAATACAACTCCGGGGTCACGCCCCACACTTTCAGATCGAGCCCTAGGTGACGCACCTCTATCAGGTGCCATTTTCTAAAAGCACATTCAGCTGCTGAATATATCAGTGACTGAATCCACTGATAAATACAATGTCATGTTACAACCACTCTTGAAACATATAAAGATTTGGGAGAATGTATTAGAACTACACCTGAAGAGTTACTGACAGTGCTCAGGGACCAGCGTCACAGTTGAAGGAAGTAACAAGTAGAAGAGAGGTACCTTTGCCAGATCATACAGTTAGTTGTAAGCACCAGAGAGTCCAACCATGCAATTCCTGGGAGTATAGCTTACTGGGAGAGTACCTACCTGCCATGTGTATTCAAACTTCAATGCTGAGAACAAAAAAAAAAATCGCAATAATTTCCTCAAAACGAAGACCCCGTGTGGTCTCCCAGTTTCTCGGCCACTTAAATACAGGAACAAAGGCAAGTCCCAGCACTTGGATCTCTTCACTCTGTCACCACAGTCAGTCCAGGCTGACCAGTCCATCGCGTAACTTGAGACATGTTGCAGTTCAAAATCTGGGACCCCAGTACTAAAGGAATGATTCAGATCCCTCCATAGCGCTTTCCTTGAGAAGCTATTGTGGTTTGGGTTTGAAATGTTCCCCAAAAGTCTCATGTATTTGGATGTTGTGGATTGTCTATGGAACCATGTGCTGTTGGGAGATCGGGCCCTGGTCTGGAGGGATGGATCGCAGGTATGTGGACTGGATTACAGGCATATGATGGGGGCTTCAACCTGGAAGGGAAAGAACACTGAGGCTAGACACAAGAGGGTCAGATCACTGGGATGGGATGTAGAGGGATGTGTGCTGCTTCCTGCCTTTGGGGGCTACACAGGATGTGCCTTGGCTTCCTGTTCGTGGTGCTGTGAGGAGCTGCCTCCAGCTCCACCTCTGCTACGTGCTTCCACCATTATCCAGCCACCAACCCAGAAATGAACTGAGACCTTCTGAAACTGTGAGCTAAAATAAACTTTTCCTCCACTAAGTTGTCTGTGTCGGGTATTGAGTCACCCCAACTAAAAAGTGACTAAAACAGATGCTGACTTGGATTGAGTTCAAAGGACAAAAACTTATCACCCTCAGCAGACATACTTTCTAGTTTGCATTCATTCCCTGGTTGAAGATAATTTAGACATCTTGGATCAAAATTCTATATATACAGATATATGTCCCAGAGCACAGTCAGTAACTCTTTAGGGTTAGATTTAAAATATTTCCCAATATTCTCGTGTATTTGAAAGGTGATTGTCCTGGGCACCAAAAAATCATTAGATTCATTCATCAATAGTAGCTATGCAGGCTATGTGAAGATGGGACCTGATGGATGTGGGTTCCTGTGGGCTTGACCTGGATGCATATACTCGTATTCCTGGTTTTTCCCTTCTCACCCTGCTTCTTGGCGGTCACAGGTTGAACAGCTTCCCTGTGCCGTGACCTTCCAATCTGCTTTTTCTGCCTTAGATCCAAACAAGCATAAACTAAAAATGTGAACCAAAGCAATCTTTCCTTCTTTACGTCTGGCTATTGGGTATTGCATCCAGCTAACACAGAGTAACTAAGACACACATAGAGGTGACAGTTAAGTGAGAGGTCTGTGTTCACACAAAAGCCACTGGCCTTCCTTATAACATCAGGTGTTGAGCGTCACAGCTTCCTCCCTCTCCCTGCATATGATTAGAAAGGTGTTCGCAGTGCATCTGTCTACTATATATCATGCATTCTAATACATAGTTGTGAGCACTTTGACTACAGAATTTAGAAGCATATTCTAAATTAGTAGAAATATGCATGTAAGCAATCATCCCCACATATTCTAATACGTAACTATGAGGTTCCACCTGAGCTCTACCATTTCAGTGATACAGTCACATTGTAGAAGGCCTCCTTACTAGAGTATGAGGCACAGGAAGAGTCCAGAGAATCAATAGCCTTTTTAAAAAGGATGCCATCTTTTTTATTGGACTGATGGAAGAGGAAGCTAAGAAGTCTGTCCTGTCTGGGATCTTTTTGCTGAGTCAGAGGCCCCCACATGAGGTCATGGATCTGCTGCTCTGAGAAGGATCGCAGACATGACTGAGCTGCTGCTCGGGCATGGTTTCCTATGATTAAGAGAGGAGGGCTGTGGTGGGATGCACAGTGGGTGGTGCGAAGTGGAATTCGATTCGTGGTCCCAACACCACCAATGGTCATCTGGTCTTGATAGCGTCTTCTATTTAGTCTTTGACTTTGCAGAGGCTGGTGTAGTCACCTGGAACACCACATCTGCCACAATATCCAGGTTCCCAGGAAACAAGGCCCTGAAGGAGCCCCTTACAGAGCAGGGGGCCTCCAGAGTCTCCCTGTTGAGAGAAGAGAGGAGAGAGTGAGTAGTAGAACACTGGGACAGAGGGTCAAACTTACGAATACAGAAGCTGAAAGGAGCAACGGCAGAGGCAGAAAGCAAGGAGACACTCGTGGCACAGGAGCCAGACAGCAGTGGAGAGGAATAAAGCTGAAGCAGAGGAGAAGGAAACAGAGTGTGGAGACCTGTGGGGTCAGAAGGGTAAATGAGATTGTGTGATGAGGCTCAGAATCTCAAGAGGACACAGTGAGGACACAGACTCAAGGTCCAAACTGAAGGAGCACTCTTAATAAAAAGCAATAATGAGGGCCACACGATTCCAGGCAGGCCTGGAGGCCTTCCTCCTAAATATCAGCCTCTGGACTCACTACTTAAAATGTTTTTTGGGAGCTCTGACCCACCTGGCACCTGTGTGCCCAGCCCCTGCCTGCAGTGCTGCTACAATGTGGCATGAGGGTTGATGGATGGTGACAATGGGCAGGAAGCAGGGACTGGGAAGACCTTAGAGGTGAGGTTGGGGTTTTATTTGGGATAATGATCAAGGATCCTGTATCTCACGGTCCTGGACAACCAGGGGATTCTTAACAGCTGAATCTTTTACAATTGAGTTTCCTTTGCTGTTCTTCTCCTCCCGGTACCTGGGACCACGCACCCCAGGCCTGGCTCTCCATCTCTCATCTCGACACACCCGTGCCCTGATCACCACCAATCTCTGTCTCCCTCTGCCTTTCTTTGTGGCTTCTTGTATCTCTTTTTCTCTTTCACACTCCTCATATTTTAGTCTTTATTTCTCCTCTAACCTGGGTGTTCTGTGTTTCCAGAGATTTTTCAGTCTCCCTTAATCCCTTGTCCTCTTGTGTCATCAGTAGGATTTATACCCTGACCTCCATTCTGTCCCGCTTGCGTTCCCAGTATCTTACATCGCAAGAGTCCTTGCTCTCCTCACCACCAGCACAGAACATACTGGAATCATAGCCATTGGGGTAGATCTTTGCACAGTACTCCTCAGACTTCACTGGGACATCCACACATTGCGGAGCGTTGGTGTATTTGTCCATGACAATGAAAAAAGGGTCAGAAGCACTCTTCACAAAGGGATAGCAGTGAACAATGGTGAGTCCAATCAGAGAACCCAAACTTACTAACCAATTGTCGCCCCCAGCCAGAGACCAAGCAGCTGGTTCCAGGGACTGGACACTGGGAGGCAATGCTGATGGTCTGGACCATTTCTGATACCTCGGCTGGCTTACTCAACTTGATGAGCATGACGTCATTAGCACTCAGACATATGTTATACTCTGGGTGAGACACAGACCTGGTGGCCTTGATCATCCGGCTGCCTGGTTCTTGGCTTGGGTCCAGTCTCTGCAGTCCCAGCCCAATGGTGTGGGAGCTGTCAGTGGCACAGTAGGTTAGAACTATGGGGATCACAGTCTGTTCTCCAACCCCGCTCCCAAATCCAGCCTGAAGTCCAAGCTCAGCTCATGTAAACACCAGCACAATACAATATTTCTTTTAAAATAAAAAGTACGTAGAAAGGGAGGTAATATGATTCAAGTATGGCATGCATATGCACTGATATCCCATGTTGAATGTAATCATGAAATATCCTAAATACGTGCAGATAGAAATAATAATTCTAGCAAAATATCCATGAAATTAGTGCAAAATATGCTAAGTGAACATCATGTCAAGTTGTGACAATGATTCTCCCTGCATGGTTCGTCACATTTACGTCACCTAATCCCTGACCCACTAGGATCCTGAAAATGTTGATGGTTTTTATCAAGGATTTTCCATTAATACTTGTTTCAGACATCACATTGAGATATTTACCTACGTCAGTGAGATTTTTTGCCATGTCACTCTCCATACACTGCTTGCCACCCCATGTATTCCTCGGCCCCAGTCCATTTGCACTCCACCTCACCCATCTCTTCACCACCCTGTCCCATCCATCTGCAGCTGATGAAAAGAATTCTAGCAGGGCTGGAGGAATGGTTCAGCAGTTACAATGCTTGCCTAGGAAGCACTAAGTCAAGGACTGAGTTCAATTCCCCAGCACCACGTAAAGCCGGGCGTGGCGGCACACACCTGTAATTCCAGCACTCGGGAGGTTGAGGCAGGAGGATTGCCCTGAGTCCAAGGCCAGCCTGGGCTCCATAGTAAATTCAGGACCAGTCTGGGCTATGGAGTGAGACCCTGTCTCAAAAAAAAAAAAAAAGAATTGCTTAGCAAATGGAAGTTACCTGTGCAGATCACCTGGGAGCCAGCCGCTGAGCGGAGATCCACACCCTGGCCTCCCAAGGTCTTTTTACTGTGTCTCCTCCCCTTAGACCCACTATGTCTCCTTTCCTTAGATCACTGCTTCTCTCACGCCTTCCTGTTCCTCCACACTCCATCTTGGGTCAGCCTCAGGGTTCTGAGTATCTCTCTTCCCACACACCAGTCGCCATAAGTGGACTTCTTGGAGGGAGCTTCTCATCAGCTTCCGCTCCGTGAGGTTGGGCTCCCAGCCGCACCTTGGCCTACTGCCCGGTCTAGTCCCTCCACAGGGTGCGAGCTCCACTACCGCTCATGCCCCGCTCTAAGCCAACTCCATTCTCGGCCAAAGGGCAATATTTGCAACAACTCCTTTGTGCAGTCCAAGCCCAGCCTGCTTAGACCCCATCCCTGCAAAGCCCAAGCCCCTGGCCCAGGCATCGTCTTTCCTCAAAGTTTTCAGCATCACCCGTGGCCCCTCCATGGTGCGGGCACCACCCTGTACTCACTTCAGCAAACAGTGAGCGGCTGACAGCACCCACTGCGGGTGCACCAGGACACACCCACAGTGCAGGGACTTTCCCCGGAAAAGCGCTGCCTGCCAGGGCTGCGAGTGTGGACGGAAGTCCTGCCCACCAACAGTGAAGACATTTTCAAAGCCAGTGAGAGCTCCTGGGTGTCCAGTCTGGGATCCTCTGGGAGAAATCGCTGCTCCTAGAGGCAGGGTCTGGCACAGAGGGGAAGGAAGAGTGGAGAAGTGGAGGGGGAAGATTAGGGAGGTTCAGAATGCATGAGATGGGGAAGCATGTGTGGGGCCCAGGGGTCCGCTTTTGGGGCTGGGTGGCCAGGGTCAAGTAGGCCACCCCCTCCCCTGACCCCTCTCCTCCCACACTTCCTGTTCCAAAATCACCAGGCAGAGAATTTTAAAACTAGCGATCTTAGCCAGACCCGCGACACAGGCCTGTAATCCCTGCAATCTGAAAGGCTGAAGCAGAAGGACCCCAAGTTTGATGATAGCCGAGGCATCTGGGGACAAGGCAGGCTGGAAGTGGAGAGGGAACACTGTATCTGGAAGTGTTATCTGAAGGACACAGCGAGCTAGACACGCTAGCGCCACCCACCTTCCTGCTTGTGTGCCAAGTCAGCTGGTCATCCAGCAGGACACAGCAAGCCAGTGCTGTCCGCGTTATGTAGTTTCCTGGGGCTCCTGAGAGCAGCTGTTGTAAAATGCACGCACCGGGTGGACTTCCTTAGCCACGTTCCTGCAGGCTGCCAAGAGGCACTCTTGTTGAGTTCACATTCTTTGGGGGATTTTCCTGAGCTGTCTTGTTGAGCAAGCACCCCTCATGGAAATCTGCCAAGTGGTTCTCAAAGACCCACACACAATTCTCGTGAAATTTTCCTTGATAGTAAAAACCTATCTCAGACTGGGGATATTGCTCAATGGTTGAAGCACTTGAGTAGCCTGCACAAGGCCCTGGATTCAAATCTCCGACATCATATAAAGATTAGCTGGACTTGGTGGCACTCCCCTGCAATCCCGGTCCTTGGGAGGCTGAGGCAGGAGGACTGCTGTGAGTTTGACAGCAGACTGGGCTACAGAGACCCTGCCTCAAGTCAATCAATCATCTTCTTTCTTGCAAGCTGTCTCTAGGTGTTTTCTTCTTTCTCTCACCGACCTATGCCACAACCCCGGCAGAGGCCTGCAGGACGGGCTCCTCTGCCACCTCTGTCCCCTGACTCCTCCAGCCCCCTCACACCCTCCCGGCCTCTACACCCGAGAGGCCAGCTGCCAGATAGTCAGTTGCCCCCGACCTGTGACAGGCGCTGGCTCACCTCATTTTTGACGGGGGACCCTCCCCATCTCCCCATCTCTCCTCCCTGCCCCCACAGAGCCCTCACCTCCTGGCCTCCTCCCTCACTGGGTGAGCAGGCCCAGCCTGGGGCCCAAGTAGGAGGGGCTGATCTCTGCTCGCTGCTGTCTTCCTGGGTCAGGACGTGGGCACGTGGTGGTGCTCAGGGAAACAGCGTGCTGCAGGGGGGAGCCATGAGCTATGGCGTCAGGGAGCGGGGAGCGCCTGGCATCCGGTGGGGACTACAACCGTGGGGTATGCGGGCCCGTTGGGAAGATGGGGAGACAGGCTGGAGCAGCTCTGGGAGCCCAGCCTGGAATCCTGTGTGCTCGGCCCTGCAGTACCCGGGTAGGAGACAGTGACTCACGGGCCTCAAACACAGGGCAACCGTCTTGCCCCACATCCCCAGTGCCGAGATTACAGGCGTGCCCCATGTGGTGCTGGGAAATCGAAGGCAGGACCCGTGCTAGCTAGGCAGGCGCCCTCACCACGGAGCCACGCCCGCAGCCAGGCCCGCTCCGGACTGCTGGTGTGGAAAGGTTCTACCACACGGACCATCTGAGCTGTGTTTTTACCATCCAGCAGGCTGTGGAAACCCAGCCCTACCGGATGTAGCTGTGGAGACAGAGGGAATGTGAGAAGAGGGGGGCCAGGACAGCAGGAGACAGCCCGGAAGACAGAAAGAGAACCACACAGGGCAGGAGGGAGACAGGAGGAAGACACCAACGGAGGGAGAAAAAAAAGGAACGTGAGGGTGTGAGAGGCAGGGGGAGAGACCGAGAAAGGGTGGGAAAGACAGAGCCACAGGGTGGGGGTCGGGGAGGCCGAGGGAGAGGGGTGGGAGAGGGAACAGAGGGAGCCACAGGAGAGTGACCGGGCCTGAAAGAGAACGGGCCGAAACAGAAAGCAAGAAATGGAAGCAGGAGGTAGAGGGGGGGAAATGGAGGCAGAAGCCGAAGGGAGAGGAGGGGGAGGACCGGAGGGGCTGCAGGCAGCAGGCAGGGCCTGAGAGCCACCCAGCTGCGGCCAGGGCCCAGCTCAGGCTCCCAGCAGGTGGCCTGGAGCTCAGCCCAAGGTCAGCACCCCTGGCGCCCTGCTCTCCCTCCCTCCTGCTCCCCCACGGCCCTCCCCAGCTCCAGCTCACACAGCCCTCCCTGTGTCTCCCCAGAGTGGACTGAGGGTCCAGCAGGGAGGGGCCGGGTGGGGTGAGCAGAGCCCCTCACACAGGTCGGGGTA